>SNQJ01S0010186.1:259810-281319 GCA_010110895.2 Picea sitchensis
GCTAAAAATAGATTTAGAAGGATTTAAAGAAATGTCGAATTTTCTGCATCGCATGAGAACTTTTCTGAGATGACCAAAGTGATCCAATCGATTCTTTGAATAGACAGTCAAACCATCAAGATAAACCTAGATAATATTATCGATCATATCATCAAAATCTATTTACATAGATCTCTGGAAAGTGGCACCTGCATTAGACAAGACAAAAGGCATGCATTCATAAGAAAATGTGCCCCATCATGTAGTAAAGTTGGTTTTGTATCTATCAGTCCTTTTTACCTTGATTTTATAGTATTCAGAGAAACTATCAAGTAAGGACAAAATTTGCGACCTTGCAACCTGGTGAAAAATCATTTCCATATTAGGGAGAGGAAAATGATCAATGCAGAATTGAATCTGACCAGTTGTATTCCTAACAAGAACTAAATTTGAAACCCACTCATAATACTTAACTGGAAAGATTATACTAGCTTTCAAAATATTTTCGAACTCCTTTCTAATAGTAGCTTCAAGTGCGGGGTTAATGGGTCTTTTTTTTTTCCTAACTGGTTTTATCCCTTCCTTGATAGGAATGGCATGTTGTATGAGAGCAGTATCAAAACCATGAAGATCCTTGTATGACTAGGAAAAAACATCTTGAAATTCACGTAATAGTTTTGCAAATTTCGCCTTTTCTTTGTCAAAACATTGGGCACCTAGTTTAACCATATTTGGAGATTCGAAGATCCCAAGGTTCAAGGAAATGGTATCACCCACTTTCCTTTTTGACTCCTCTTCCTTACATGTTTCTTTTTTGCTCACATCACTCAAGGAAAATTAACTCTCAAGAGGAGTCAATCCTTTTGGAAATTTGTCATCTTCCATAGATATGATTTCCTTAGGCTTAAACAATTCATTTTGTATAAAAGAACATATGCCTTCATCATTAGGGAAAACCTACCATGATTATACATTATCTGGAATGTGAGAACAATATAAAGACTGAAAAGTACAATCATGCCTTTGAGGTAGAAGTTTCCGAGTAGGGGATGCCACAAATACAGCTAACCTATCAACCATTGAATTAAGTTCCCTCTTAACATGAGTGAAGTTAAATGATAGAAGATTCAAGATAAGCACCCAAAAATATTGGGTATAACATTTCATAAACATATTGCTAGGAGAGTATATTTTACGCACAAGGTTTAAAATAAGTTCAGAATCACCAAAAATTGTAAGGTGGCCGCAACCAAGGTTACAAGCATTTTCGATGCCTAGAAGTAAGGCTTCAAATTCAATGACATTGTTCATGCAAGAAAACTCTAACCTATAAGAAAATTTGTGGATTTTACCTATAGGTGAGTACAAGATAATGCCAACTCTGTTACCTTCGTTTGAGCATGAGCCATCGAAATGCATGTGACACATACCATCTTCTAAATCAATTTGTTCTAAAGTTGTGTCACCCTTATCAACAAAGATAGAGTATACCCCTAAGTCTTCCTCAAGATAATTTACATTCGGTTGAGGAATACTCTCTATGTATGGTGAAATTATTCCTTCTCTTAGGACTATGATATTCTTTCCATTCTGTGGAACAAATAAGTGTGTCCCATAAAGTGAAAGATATCTTCTTGTTAGGGCTTGCCAGTCTCCTCCGAGGATAGTAGAATAGTTGCTTACTGGCATGTGGACTACTTGGATGTTAAGGGTTGTCCTTATTTTAGGATGTTCTCATAGAAATAACGTCACATATTTTGTTTCACCTATTGTTGATTGTTGCAGAATGTTATAAGAGAGCATGCTTCTAGAATTTTCATTGCTACATGATAAGCCTAGATCTTCCATAATGATTTTTTACATTACACTTGGACCCGAACCGCCATCAATTAAGAAACAGTGGGATATCTTGTCCATAATTTTTACAGAAATGAAAAATGGATGGTTTTTTACATGGTGTCTAAAATTATTTACACTTATTTTATTTACAGTGGAATCATCTTCTTTTTCCTCTTCAGAAAGATTGTCTATGGTGGAAGATTTTCCTTCCATAAAGTTCTTGAGATGATTTTGTTGTTTAGGGACAACAACCATGTCCAAAAGAGTATCATCGGCCTTGATGTTAGCCAATTGTTTAAGAATATTATACTTGGAAGGGGGAAGCAGGAAAGGAACTCCTTGACTCTCAAGAATTTTGACAGTTTGTACATTAATACCTTGTGAAGATGAGGCTGGAGTGGAAGAAGCACGAGGAGGGTCGTACTTTCCTTTAGGAGCATAAATTTTGTTCCTAGTATTTATTATCATGACATCTTTTGGTTCTGCCCAATCTAGAACAACAGTGGTGGCTTTGGGATTCTTTCCAAATATTTTATCACAGGCACTCTTCTTAACCTCACAAGTACTTTCTTCGTGATTTTATTCACTATATTTACACCAACTGCGAGACATAATAGCCTTGGGATGAAAATTGTTTTCATTGGTATTCCTAAAAGGCACTGAGGAAGAAGATTATGCCCAAGGAGTAAGTGAGGGAACATTCCCCTTTCGTTCATAGGATATCATTTGGTTGTTCATATCTTGTACAAGTTGTAAGAGGGCAGACATATATGTTTGTTTGAATGAGTCTTCTTTAGGGAGACCCGTTCTTTCAAGTTTCTCTTCGTACTCCAAGAAAGTGTGGAGAGTGGAGCCAATATTGTCAATATCATTTTCTTCGAGCCTATGATGATAAGGAGAGGGAAGCACATTATAGTAGTGCATGAAGGAGACATGGTTTTGGGGGCGGATTAGTTCATGGATTTGATTGTACAATTTGGTGAAGCGAAGGTTAAAGAACTTAATAGTCTCACCATATTTGTAATAAATATTGTTATATTCCCTTAATTGTTTGACCAGGCTCTTAGATTTTCCATAAGTGGAAGTGAACCAATAAACCAACTCTTCCCAAGTGGAAAGGATCTTTGGAGGGTGGCCAAATAAATCAACTATTTCTTTCCCTTCAAGGGAGTTAACAAATAAGCACATGCATGTGTCATTGTCGTTAGCCCCGATATTATGAGAAGCACTAGAAAATGCCACTAGGTGTTCGTTTGTAGAAACAATGTTATTCCTTGAGAACTTAGGAATATTCTCTTTAAAACTGGGTAGCAGATGAGTAGAAGGTGCTATATTCAAGGGAGAAGACACGTGCCACAGGGTGGTATTAACATCTTCCTCAAATTGGAAAAGACCGTACTTCTTTATAAATTTCGTAGGGTTGGTAGATGATTGTACAAGAATTTGATGACTATATATACTATCTATTGTCGATGAGGTCGAAGGTTAGGATGATGAAGCATCTCCAACACCACTAGCACCACCTACGGATGCCATTTTTGGAGTGATGAGTAAGGGAGAAAAGGGTGAGCTGGCAGAGTCCGACAAAGTCCTCCTTAGAGTACTTCCTTGGGTCAACAAAATAGATTTCCTCCTTCCTATTTCAATGATAGGAATAACTTCAGAGGACAATCTTCTTCTTCTTCTAGATATGCGAGGATTTGAGGAAATGAAAATGAAAACAAAAGACTTATAAGAAGGGAGGTTACTGTTGATTTCTAGGCTTCCTTGGCCTGGCTTCCCAACGTTCACAGATACTTATATCTTGTTCAACTACTTCCCAAGAGCATTCAACCTCGGCCTAGGTACTAGCAGTTTCTAGAATGGTGTTGAAGAAAGTCAAGGAAATTCTATTTTGGTCCTTAAGACCATGTTCAATATTAGGCTGCCTTGTAGAAGGTACTGTCATGAGAAAAATCAGTCAAAGGGCATATAAAAAAAACATAAAGATTCAAAGATAATCACGAATACAATCAACCAGAGAGATATGGAAGATCTCCCCAGTATGGCTACAAAAATAAATGTTGAGGAAAAGGTATGGAGCACCTTACTCAATCATTTTCAGATCTTGCATGGCTAGGGCACGATAGCTGGGAATGTCACCTAAGATTTATAGCGTCAAAAAAATTCACTCAATCCACGAGTATTAATTACAAGGATTAAGGGTGGTTTTATAATTTATATATGTTATAATGTAAAATAAAATTTATACAAAGCTACTCGAATATATACATATTTTACGAAAAAAAAAACATGGAGACCAAAAGAAAAAAGAGAGACCAAGTCATGAAAACACAAGTATGAGACAAAACTAAAATCTGATTTTATTTCATTATGAGATACCAAAAGTTTATTTCTCTTTACAAACCCTTGTGAGGGTATGAACCAAAGTCAAATTTATATATCTCCTATGAGCACCATACAAAAAGACTCTGACAATAAAATAAAACTAAAATCAATGATTCAAATCAACTTGCCACAAACTGCTGCCATTTTGAATCTGCAAGATATTATTTATCATCCATGAAAATTAATTCCGAAATAAACAAGAATACACAGACTATCAAGGATGAATCAACACCTCTAAAAAAAGTGGCTGAAAAGTATAATTCAGTCTTGATCCTTGCTGTCTACAATGAGACCCTACAGTCAACAAGAGGATTAGGCTTTTGAGAAAACTCAGAAATGAATGAAAAATGAAACTATCTCATTTAACTAAAGATAAAACCTTAGTCTTGTCTTTCTCTCCTTATATTCTCTCTCCCTCTTCATCCAATTGAGCTTTTATTATTTGCCAATTAGTTGAAGTAGTTCAACTACTTTCTTTAGTTAAGTCAAATTGACTTAACAAATTAGTTTAGGAGAAATAAATAAAATTGATTTAACAAATTAGTTTAGGAGAAATAAATACTAATAATATATAAATAAGTGGGTCTTAATTAATAATGACTAAATAGGTGGGACCCCATGGACTTGTATCATTTCTTCTTGTTACCATCAAATGCAAAGTATAAAATTAATTTTTAAACCATATTACACCCTTGTAACTCCTGTGGATATCACTTAAACAAAATATTAAATATCAACCATAATTTATATCATATCCCAAAAAGAATATATTCACATTATCCACAAAATATCCAAAAATAAGGCTTGTTGTCCAAAACATATTGAAAACCATTAAATGTTGTCCTCATCACTAAAAAATCTTAAAAAAAAAACATTTAGAACCCATATTCGCTGCTTTGTGAGACATATTTTCTCTTCTCAATGTTAACCCCAACTGACTTCTCTTGAGTGGTCTTTGGTTGGTTAGACCTTTGAGGATGTATTTCACTGATCACATGGGAGCATTCATCCTTGAGGTGGAGGCAGGCAGACATAGATTTAGATGATTCAGTGGATGGACTAGACGGGGAGGCCACTGCTTTTCCTTTGTCTCACATAGGTTGCAGAATGTTGGTTTCTAGTCTCTTGCTAGCCTGCGAGGATTTTACTGGAGGAACAATAGGAGAAATTTGAACATTGGGGTTAATTGGTGGTGGTAAAGTAAATGACATAGTGGGCCATCCACAGTGGTGGGAGACAAAATGGTGGAAAATTTCTTGCCAACTGTCATTTGCGGGGACTTTGGGCTACAAAGACACATGTGGAGGAATGAGAATACCGAGAAAATTATGGGAAGGCTGGAAAGGGGGTCTCTATGGATGAGGGTGCACTATACCATGGATGGCCCAATTAAAGAACCCATCTTGACACAACTGGTTTAACTCTTACGGTTCAATGTCAAAATGAATAGAAAGTCTAGGCCTTCTATGACATCTATTCTAATTTCTCCTGCCTCTGTTCTTTCGACCATTGTTGCCTCTACTAAAAAAACTCATCTTGTAGAATTTTTTTTACAGTCATGAATTTCTTAGTAAATCATACATGAAACTCTACTTAAATAAATCAATAGTTGGCTCTAGAATTTACTACGAGACATATGCAATCCATCCATAATGTGTCATTCATTAATTGTCATGTGAACAGGGAATTGATAGGGTTCATGGGAAATATGAAGGGCTTGTATTTAGTGAAAAATGATATCACGGAGGGGAATTAATATACAAATACTGTTCAAACAATTAATAAAACAATCAACTGTGTATTTAAAAATATCGAGTACATCAGTCCTCAACCCTTTCCACTATCAACTTTCTTTTATTTCCACACAGACCCCTCTTCAAAACAAATATCACATAACAGAGAATGAAGAAGTGAATTTGGGATCACAAAGGGGGTGTAATTAGCGAAAAATGGTCGAATGGGAGGGGGTTATCTCATGGATATTGTTCAAATGATACATCAACCACGCTGTCTCTGATATCAATCCGCAATCAAACTTTCTTGCTGTTCAAAATTTTAAAATTTAAACAATACCCCGTTTCCAAAAAAACAACCCAAAACTGATGCTTGCTTCACAAAAATGCTAACTTGCCTCAGAACTGTATTACAAAGTAACCAATTTCCCATAAATAAAATAACCATAATAACAATACTTCCTGTACATAACATAATTGAAAAATGAACAACATCACAATCACCACAGGAAATACAACCACAGCCTTGAAGTGGACAGGCTACAACCATAATAACAAAATGAACGAAGTCCTCAAAACCCACAGGGTCCTGTGAAGTTCCCCAAAACAATCCTTGTATATAAACATTATTTTAATTGAACCACATTTCATCAAACTTCCTCATCCTATTTCATTCTCGTTCACATACTTCATTCAAGCATAACATAACTTGTAAACATGTGCCTTTTGAAATTAAAATAAAACATGGCAAGTTTACATTATAACAATAATTCACACATTTCTATCGACTTCATAACTTCATATGGAAAAACTGTTGTTGATTAATTGGGTTGGTTTTCATTGATTTCAACCCTCGAAGAAAGTCTGGTAGCAAGTTCTAGTAGCACAAAGGTTTGGGTAATGGACCCAAGTTTGTTTGATGGATAATGGTATGAGTTTTGATATACTTGCAGGTAATACTATTCTAGATGGATAATACATGTCATGCCATTTATGGTGGTATGTGGAACGTCACATAACTCCTCACGGTTAGAGAGTTATGGCCATGTGAAGTTGGAGAACCCTCATGAGTCATCTAGAAGCCCCAAAAGGTCAAAGTAGTCAAAGTGTTTGCAAAGAAGAAATTATTTAAATAATAAAGTGAAGTGATGAGTGTATTATAAGTCAAAGAGGATGCAAAATAAATTATTTAAATAATAAAGTTAATGGAGAACTTACTAATTATGGAAAGTGGTCAAGTTAAGTGGACAAATGGTTATAAGTGGGTTAACCCTAAAATAAGGAATGTGGGTTAAGATGGTTAAAAGGTAACCCCTTGAGGATGCTACATAAAAGTATAAATAAGAGGCAAGGCTCTCTCATTTTAATTACACTTTAACATATTGAATATATATTGTTGTGTAAGGCTTATTGCAAGTACTCATTGATACATATGAAGTTGCAGAAGTATGAAGTAGTACGAAGGGTTGACGACAAAAGTTTTGGAATTACAACGAATACTAAAAAACCCTAATTTATGAGGTGTACATGGGATGACAATGTATTAGGGTGCGTACATACGCAAGGTATCAGTGTATTAGGGCGCGTACATGAGGGAAAAGACATATAAACTTGAGAAGATGAAGATTTGGAGGTTGCATATTCTGAGATCAAGCTCCTGGGAAGGTTTACAGTGCTCAGATACATCAGATCTATCCATTGATTCAAAAGTTATTTCTTATTTCTATGAGTAGTTGGATTTTGATGTATGCATGAGAAATGGTTATGTAGATTTGAGGATTCTCCCTAGAAATACTAGTGGTTGCATGTGATCTTCTGTATAAGTAAGATCTACATAAATACAATGTTGGTATATTTATCATTGATACTTCTTGTTAAAGTTGAAGCACATATTGTATTTATTGGAAAATGGATAAGGGGTTTTATGGTACATGGTTGAGAGCTTGTATTTGTGAAGTGGTTGATGTATTGAGAGGATGAATATCAGAAAGGGTTTCGATGTCTAGATCATGTGTGGGTTATTATAATTGTTCATGATTACACACACTTATATGGCACATGACTAGAGAGAGATATATATGTTTTGGGTAAAGGTTATGTATGAGGATGCATGAACTGGGTATAGTTATAGTATGGATAGATTGACAGGTTGCAGATCTATGTGAAAGAAGTTACAGAGGGTTAGAAGTTTTCAAAAGAAAGAAAACCCTAGTTTTCAAAAGGTATATAGAGGCTTCATAACATACAAGACGCGTACATACGTGGGCTGCATAACATATAGGCCTCGTACATATGCATGTTGTAGAACTATAGGTCGCGTATCCCTAGTTTCAGAAGGAATACGCAGGGTGCATAATAGATAGGACGTGTACATACATAGGCTGTTGTACATATAGGGCACGCACATATGCAAGTTGTAGAACTCCATGTCACGTATTTGTTGTATTTTGTTTGATACATGTTCAGTTCAAGTACAGGTTGATTGCAGGGCAGTAGTACAGGTTGAATTCAAGTTAGTGGTATAGGTTGGTACAATTGTGCAGTGGTATATCTCATAGTGATAGTGTGACAGTGGTAACATCATTCTACTTCTACGTTAGGGTGGTTGGAAAGGGAAAGGACAGGTGGTTGCAACACCTTTCGATTGTAGCCAGAGAACATAGGGGGTGGTAGCCTCCTTCTGGTTATAGCCAGATAATTAGGGAGTTGGAGCTTCCCTCAGGTTGTAGCCTGGGAAACTACGGGTTGTAGCCTCCTTCTAGTTGTAGCTAGAGAATTGGGGAGTTGGAGCTTCCCTTAGGTTGTATCCTAAGAAACTAGGGGGTTGGAGCCTCCTTCCAGTTGCAACTGAAAAAAAAAGGAAGTTGGTGCTTCCAATGAATGTAACTCTTAAAGACATATAAGAAAAAACATTCTGTGGTTTTCTCTCGCTTTGGGTTTCCATGTAAAAATACTGGTGTACTGTGTATGTGTATGATTTCTCATTTGTTCATTATTTATTTACTCTGAAAATATTGGATGATAATGCTACATTGATATGACACTTGCATTTTGTGGTTAAAAAGGATTAGATTTCTCTATTACTGATTCAGCCCCCCTCTCAGTACTCCAACAATTGGTATCAGAGTCGGTTCCTTCAAGAATAAGTTTAACCACTGAAAAGTAGATCATGGAGAGCAACAACATGTATAAACATGGAATACTACAATTTGATGGACAAAAGTATGCATTTTGGAGCAGAAGGATGAAGACATATATACAGACACAGGGATTTGAAATTTGGAAATCTGTAGTAGATGGATACAAAGAACCAACATTTCCACCAACAAGTGAAAGAGCAATAAAAACCGGTCAAAATAATTCCAAAGCTACAAATTCACTTCTGAATGGTCTTGGTGAATCGATATACACCAAAGTTATGCACTGTAAATCTGCTAAAGAGATTTGGGACAAAATTCAAGATATTTATGAAGGAGATTCAAAAGTCAAAGCAACAAAGCTTCAAACTTACAGAGGTCAGTTCAAACAATTAAAGACGAAGGAAGATGAGAATATTGCAACTTACTTATTACGAGTCGATGAAACAATAAATGCAATCATAGGATTGGGAGAAGAAATTAAAGAATCTGTAATTTTTCAAAAGGTACTAAGATCTCTTCCTATGAGATTTGATCCTAAGATTTCAGCACTAGAAGAAAGAGAAGATCTAGACTCATTAAGCATGAACAAACTACATAGAATATTCATAGCATATGAAATGAGAACTGAATAGGAAAATCTAGATATAAAAGAAGTAGGCTTCAAAGCATCCAAATGGTCAAAGAAAAAGGGAAAGAAAAAAGAACATAGAAACAACAATGACATCTCAGAAGATGCTGAAGAATTGACCAGTGTTTTCAGAAGATTGAACAAGGGAACCAATGATATATATAGAGGTAAGATTCCATTGATTTGTTTTAATTGTGATGGTATTGGTCATTTTTCTAACAAATGTACTCATAATAAAAATAAGGAGAATGATGAAGATTACTCAGATATCAAACAAACACATAAAGGCAAAAGAACCACAAAGAAAGTTTTCAAGAAAAACTTATGCACCAAAGAAGACATCTCCTCTTCAGATGAAGATGAATTTAGTGACAGTGAGAGATGAAGATTTCTATTCATGGCAGTAGAAGACTCTGATAAAGAAGACATCGAAGAAGAATATAAAGAGGCAAAAGTTGACTGCCGAAAATAATTGTTGACTGCCATAGAAGTCATAAGAAAAGAAAAGAAGAAAAACAAGAAGCTACAAGCCGAACTAGACAAGAAGGAAGATACTCAATAACTAGAGCAGTTCATAACAAAATTGAAGGTTCAAATAGAAGAATATAAAATAATTGAAGAATCACTCAAAGAACAGTTGGAAGAAAGAGACAGGATCATTGGAAATTTGGAAGCAAATATTGCCACATTGAGAAAGGATCTTCAAAAGAAAAATATGCAAAACAACTCAAAAGTTTTGGATGACATGATCAGCAGTCAAAGGCCTAATCATGACAAGTCCGGAATTGGATACAATCAGACAGAAAAGGGATCAAGCTCCAAAGAAACAGTACAAGAAAGACATTGAAAAAGTTATGCAGAAACAATCAAAGGGGATAGGAAGACCTACAAGGAAGATTACAGGGACACTCCTCCACCGAGAAGATTCATATTTTAGAATCGAAAATCGATAGAAATAAATAGGCCTCAGGAATAAGAATGATTCACAAGAGTAACTCCTTTCAGAAGATCTTTAATCCCCAGGTATCAAACTATCTTTTTTGGTTTATGTTATGCATGAAATAATTTTGGACATAAAGTTGTAAGTTGTAGAGCTAATAGCAGGAACATAAACAACGTTGAAATTCATACACAAAATGGTTATCCAAGAAGGTCTAGTGAAACACAGAGAAGAAGCTACAACAGGTTTGAATCATTGAGCACTGAAGTGGAATACTACAAGTGCAATAACTTTGTACACATGGCCAAATATTGTAGAATGACAATCCCTCCTAGAGAACCACAACATAACACCAACAGTCACAGATAGGAGTCTCATAAGAGAACATGGATAAGAAAGAAGAATCGATATAACAATGAAGAATGAACACTCTCTCTTCAAGCTAATAATAAGAAGCATGGTTGGTATGTTGACATTGGCTGTTCAAAACATGAAGAATAGGTGAACAAAGACCAGGTCCCAGAGATCGCAAGACTGGAAATAAAATGAGACGAAGAAAATTATACAGAGAAAAGGATAGATGCGGGATACATAAAGGTTTGGAAAATAATTGAAAGAAAAGAAGGACAGGTAAATAAGGAACAAGTTCAAGAGATTGTACTTTAAGGCACTGTAGTGAGAGATGAATCCACATGTAGAAGGAAAGAAGTCAAAGCTCAGAGAGATGATGAATCTACCAATGAAGATGATGATGAATACACATTAGAGAAGGAATTGTTTTGAGCCATACGACTTAGAGACTCATAGATTATATGAATAATAGACAGGGGGAGTCTATGCGCTAGCTGAGACAGACCAGCAAACCATCCTTGTAGAGTTTGAGTAGACAGATTCAGTGCATTCAATTAGCAGAAGTACAAAATGATAGATTCATCAGGTGTAGTAGTACTTCATGATAGTACAGTGACATATGAGTCAAAATTATGGATAGTTGTGTAGCTAAATATTCAATAGTATAGACAGATATGGATTCCTAAGAACACTTAGTAGGTTTGGAAAGATATATGACAATAGATGAGAGAATGGATTCCAAATTGACAGATATTTTTTGGACACATACAGTGCATACAACAAGTTCGCATTCAAAATAGAGTAATTCTCATAAACAACAATGACAAAACTCCCAACGAGCTATGGAAAGGAAGTGCATACAACAACCTCTACATTAAGGTAACTCAATGTAGTATTTTATTAATTGAAATTTATGTTGATGATATTGTTTTTGGAAGTACTAATGACAGGTTAAGACAGAAATTTGCAAAGCACATGCAAAATTAATTTGAAATGTCATTACTCGGAGAACTATCCTTCTTTCTCGGTCTTCAGATACGTCAAGCATTACCAAAGGAATCACATGTCTTAGCAGTGAAGAGGATTTTCAGACATCTCAAAGGAACAAAAGAGTTTGGATTATGGTATCCAAAAAGAAAGGATCTATCACTTATTGCCTACACATATGCAGATTGGGCAGGTTTCTTTGATGACCAACGAAGCACCAGTGGAACAACGTTCTACTTGGGTGAGTGTTTAATATCATGACTAAGAAAGAAAAATCATCAGTATCCTTATCTACATTTGAGGTAGATTATATTGCAGCAACAACATGTTGTATATAGGTTCTATGGATGAAACAAACTCTGACAGATATACAGGTTGAGTATCATGATCCCATTCCGATCTATTGTGATAATACAAGCACCATATGTATCTCAAAGAACCCAATGATGCACTCCAATATGAAGCACATTCCAATAAAGTATCACTTTTTTTGGGAACAGGTTGCAGAGAAGAACATTAGAGTTGAATATGTGGGAACAAAAGAACACGTGGGAGACATATTTACAAAACCGCTTCCAAGAGAAACCTTTGAGTATCTTTGCCAGAGACTCGGAGTAATTTTTACTCCAAAATGAATGCTTTTGAATGATTATCTTATATGTCTTAGATTTACACGAGGAAGCACCCTAAAGAGGACAATTTAGGTTGGGAGATCAGTTTTAGGGACAGTTCAGTTAAAAGGAGCAACCCCATATGGAAATATACGTTTTCCATTGATGACAAGGGGGGATAGATTTATCAGAGGTAGAGCATAGAGGCATGGTTCCAGGGGGAGCAATGGTCATAGGGGGAGCATGAGTGATATGAATTCAGTATTGCATGACATGACTTTAGTATTGCATCTGAGTGTTTCCATCAATGCCAAAGGGGGATATTGTTGATTAATTGGGTTGGTTTTCATTGATGTCAACACTTAAAGAAAGTTTGGTAGCAAATTATAGTAGCACAAAGGTTTGGGTAATGGACCCAAGTTTGTTTGATGGATAATTATATGAGTTTCGATATATTTGTAGGTAAGACTATTATATATGTATAGTACATGTCATGCAATTTCCGGTGGTATGAGGAACGTTACATAACTCCTCACGGTTAGAGATTTATGGCCATGTGAAGTTGGAGAACCCTCATGAGTCATCTAGAAGCCCCAAAAGGTCAAAGTAGTCAAAGTGTTTGTAAAGAAGAAATTATTTAAATAATAAAGTGAAGTGATGAGTGTACTATAAGTCAAAGATGATGTAAAATAAATTATTTAAATAATAAATTTAAAGGAGAACTTACTAATTATGGAAAGTGGTCAAGTTAAGTGGACAAATGGTTATAAGTGGGTTAACCCTAAAATAAGGAAAGTGGGTTAATATGGTTAAAAGGTAACCCCTTGAGGATGCTACATGAAAGTATAAATAAGAGGCAAGTCTCTCTCATTTTAATTACACTTGAACATATTGAATATCTATTATTGTGTAAGGCTTATTGCAAGTACTCATTGATACATCTGAAGTTGCGAAAGTATAAGGTAGCACGAAGGGTTGACGGTGAAAGTTTCAGAATTACAACGAATACTAAAAAACCCTAATTTCTGAAGTGTATGCGGGCTGACAGTGTATTAGGGTGTCTACATACGCGGGATGGAAGTGTATTAGGTGTGTACATGAGGGAAAAGACATAGAAACTTGAGAAGATGAAGATGCTGAGGTTCTAGATTATGAGATCAAGCTCCCATAAAGGTTTATAGTGCTCAGATACATCCGATCCATCCATTGATTCAAAATGTATGTCTTATTTCTATGATTAGTTGGATTTGGATTTATGCATGAGAAATGGTTATGGAGATTTGAGGATTCTCCCTAGAGAGACTAGTGGTTGCATGTGATATTTTGTATAAGTAAGATCTACAGAAACACAATGTTGGTATATTTATCATTGATACTTCTTGTTAGAGTTGAGGCACATCTTGTATTTCTTGGCATATGGCTAAGGGTTTTTGTGGTACATGTTTGAGAGCTTATATTTGTGAAGTGGTTGATGTATTGAGAGGTTGAATATTAGAAAGGGTGGTTTTGATGTCTAGATCATGTGTGGTTTATTATACTTGTTCATGATTACACACACTTATATGGCACATGACTAGAGAGAAATATATATGTTTTGGGTAAAGGTTATGTATGAGGATGCATGAACAGGGTACCGTTACAGTCTGGATACAGTTCCAGGTTGCAGATCTATGTGAAAGAAGTTGCAGAGGGTTAGAAGTTTTCAAAAGAAAGAAAACTCTAGTTTTTAAAAGGTATACACATGCTGCATAACATACAATATGCGTACATACGTGGGCTGCATAACAGATAGGGCATGTACATAAGCATGATGTAGAACTACATGTCATGTATCCCTAGTTTCAGAAGGCATACACATGCTGCATAACGGATAGGACACATACATACACAGGCTGTTGTACATATAGGGTGCGTACATATGAAAGTTGCAGAACTATAGGTCGTGCATCTGTTGTATTTTGTTTGATAAATGTTTAGTTCAAGTACAGGTTGATTGCAGGGAAGTAGTACAGGTTGACTGTAGGTCAGTGGTACAGGTTGGTACAGTTGTGCAGTGGTATATCTCACAGTGATAGTGTGACAGTGGTTCCATCATTGTACTTCTACGTTAGGGAGGTTGGATGGGGAAAGGACAGGTGGTTTTAGCCACCTTCCGGTTTTAGCTGAAGAACATAGGGGGTTGTAGCCACCTTCTGGTTGTAGCCAGAGAATTGGGGAGTTGGAGCTTCCCTTAGGTTGTAGCCTGAGCAACTAGGGGGTTGTAGCCCCCTTCTGTTTATAGCTAGAGAATTGGGGAGTTGGAGCTTCCCTCAGGTTGTAGCCTGAGAAACTAGGGGGTTGGGGCCTCCTTCCAGTTGTAGCTAGAGAACAAAGGAAGTTGGTGCTTCTGATGAATGTAACTCTTAAAGAAATATAAGAAAAATCATTCTGTGGTTTTCTCCCTCTTTGGATTTCTACGTAAAAACACTGGTGTAATGTGTATGCGTATGATTTCTCATTTGTTCATTGTTTATTTACTCTACAACTATTGGATGATGATGCTACATTGATAAAACACTTGAACATTTTAAGTGAGTCCAATGCTTCCTCATAGTTTCATAGAAAATGACCAATAAAAAATCGTGCCCAAAATGAAGAGCATGAAATAGTGCTTTCCATCTAATTCTGAGTAAGAAACACTTCCGTGATAATGCATAGGGTTCAATGCAATAATGGATAGTAGGTGGGAGAAGAAAGTGGGCTGAAAAATTGAGGATTTGGCCCAAAAAGAGCACAAAAAAATATTACTCTCCTCACAATACTCCACATTAATACTCATAGCATCAGGAATATGCATGGGTGTATGAGCCATGAAGACCACCAATCTTAATGTACATGCAGAGTGTCCAAAAAAACCCACAGGCAAGAGGCAAAGAGAACCCATTTTCGAATAGGGAAGAAAAACCAAAACAAGGGACTAGAGGAAAAACATGCCCGAGAGTCCCCAACCACATTCTTTTCATAGAAAAAATGCCAATAGCTACACCATTAAAAGGCACTCAAGACTCTTTTAATTCCAATGGTCTCACAACAACCACCACAGGAAAACAAAACTTGAAAATCAACAAACACATAGACGAATTCAATTTAACAGCTTTGGAAATACACAGACCATGAGCAAGCAAGAACCAACTACCGACTTAAAGAGTAGAGAAATTGTTCATGGATTACAAAGAAATAAAACCCCATACCTATGAAAAATATTGCCTAAGCAGAAAATACCAACTTGTATACCTCCTCCACGATCGAGCAAATTAGAGCAACAACAACCAATAGAGAAAAAATCAAGAATGACTAGGGTGGTGGGCTCAAGATGAGTTTGAGTGACATGCATTTACTTCACATCACTTCTCCCTTCTCACTTTCATTCATGGCTAGTATGAGCCAAACCCGATATAGATTTCATCACCCTTTAACATTCAATTCAATTAATGCATCCAACTATACCAAAGTCTCCATACGTTCCAATTTAACAATGCGCCAACTATTGTGGCTATCTCCAGTTCACATATAACAATTTTCTAGGGATACAACCAATCTTTCCATTAAACCAATGCGCACAACAATTGTTTATAAAATCCAATGTGACATAACTCAAATATTTTTCTATGGATAACATATTCCAACATGGATTCCAATTCAAACAATGCATGAACCCTTGTGGTATGAATTCACCACATCACACATATAAATTAAGCATGGAGTTTAGTTCCTGTCTCAAAATAAATGTGACATAATAATACTTGCCAATATAATATAAAAACAATACCATTCCCTTTTAAATCAAATTTACTTTATCATCATATTTGATTAATAATTCTGATGGATATTTTAAACGCAAATAAACTGTAGGGCTCATCTCAGCCAACTCATAAGCATGTAAAACATAAATGTTCTTTCTTCATCATAGTCACTCAAGTTTCACCAGGAGTCCCACCTATTAGTATATTATTAAATATAGTTAAATAATAAGTCATATGGCGTTTGTAACCAATTGAAAGAAGGTACCATATGTTGCACTTTTGAGCGTCAATAACGTGCATATGATTTGTACTCCTAAACAAGATTGTTTAAATGCTTTAAGTATCACTTTGAGAAGATATGTAAATACAATTATTCATTTGATTTTATAACATTTTGTTGTTAGTCCTACATGCTTTACATAATTGACATTTCCACACCCTATTTGTACAATTCCTCTAACCTACCATTTTCATTCAATAATATATGATATTCAAAACAAACCTAGTGACTTGGTAATGAAATGAATTTGATATATCTAAAGTAAATATCAACAATTTGAATCTTAAGTATTGTAATAGCTATTGATGTTTATGACTAGATCCACCATAAATGAATTTCCTCATGCTCCTTAATTTTTAAACTTGGTATACATTAAACTTCCTCTACAATTCTGTGACTCAAATCTTTCAATCCTCCTAGGCCTATGGGAAGGGGTAGTGGGTTGTAATTGTCAACTCATATGCTGGGTTACCTTAATCTAGGGATTATCTTGTGTTAACCCAAGAAATAAATATTAAAGTCTCAACTCTATTTTAAGAAAGACCCTATATGCTGCAAAAAATTGTTCTTAGCACAATACACAATTTACAATGCATGGAAATAGTATTAATGAATCCCAGTTAAATACATTCCTAAAAGGGTAATGCTGATTTTTTATGTCTCATTGTACAAATGATAGTAGTAGTGCACCTAACAATATTTTTTAATCTAGAGAAACAATTGGAATATTGTATCACTATTTATAAGTTCATAAATCACTAGAGATAATTACCATGACTTTGGAATACCTAGAGTAGGTAAGCTTCATAATTAAGGGAATAAATTGGAATGTGAGCTTCATAATTAAGGGAATGAATTGCAATGTGACAATAGGTGGATGAAGCCAACAAGGTATCAATTATATTAATAACATGATAGGTTATTATTTTGTAATTTTGTTTAGCCTGTCATTTATGACTTTTTCATAAGACAAACCTATTACTTAATGCATTGTTTCTTTGAAAAGTTATTGTTTTGGAATTTTAGTCTCACAAAGTATTAACTAAGTATATATGTAAATGTCATAATAATTAAATAAGGAAATGAAAAACACAATCTCACATGTCATGGCGAGTATAGTTGTGGTTGATCAAAATTGCCCACAAGAAACATGGTAGGGTAAGAAGTTGAAGTTCAAAAGTGTCTCAACCTTTGTGTTATGCCAAACGAAAAATATTATAATTCCTCACATACCTCACAATAGAAAATTATGTAACAAAAAAAAACATTCTTCATGTCTATGAATGAAATCTATGTTGTGGAAATGTCTAGATACCTTTTGGAAAAGAACACAACATAATTGTTTTGTGTAGTGAAATTTTAGAGATCAATTTTCTAGAATGTATCTTGAGGAGAAAGATCATAATGGTGATAAATTTATCCATCCACCTCTACTAACTTGTACATATTCATTTATTTCTATCTCTTTGCATAGAGAAATATCTCCTTCCATGAGTTATTGACTTCTGAAATTCCCATCCAATGATCTCTCTTTGAGAAATAAGTTATTTTAAACACTTGTTCACTATATGAAATCCATCGAATTATATAAACAATCCTAAGACACAAAAATATCCACCAAAAGTATCATAGCTAAGACATTATATGTGATTTCCTAAGCCCAACATCATATAGTATAACTTGTAAATCTATATTCCCCTTTTCGTCCCATGCCAACCCATGCTATATAGAATACCAACCCATGCTATATAGAATAGAACTAGATTAATTGTAACTCTTTTGGACACTTGGCCATTACATAATGCACGCAAGAATTGTTTTTCAAGAGAATTGGTATATGCCATACTAGGAAACATGAACTCACTATAGGTGACTACTAGGAGAAGTCACTTATGCCTCTACAAGAGACGAGGATGAAATTAACCATGCCATCAGAAGAGATGTGGATGGAATTAATAATAAATGGTCGCGAGCAAGAGAAAACTAGGACTCTGACTCTGACCACGCCTTAGGACTAGGTTTTTCGAGATCTTCCCACTCGTGATGTCTATTACATTTCCATTTGTTTTTCCACTTTAATTGATTGAAATTATGCTTGGATTAAACAAACAAAATTAGTAATAAAGTAACAAAATAAAGTAGAAAAAGAAAATAACAAATCAAATGTAAGGGAAATGAGCCCCTTGGACCTTGCAGGGGGGGAAATCCCCCCCTTCAACCCCCCTGCGTGGATGGGTGTACAATATTCCGGGGTGTACAGTCTTCATGGGGTATAAACACGGTTAAAAACAAAGACCTATGAAATAATAAGATAATCAGACTCCACAACCAACAATCTCCCACTTGAAGACTGATCACAACAACTCCATTGTTGTTGTACCTATTGGATTATACTCAACCATGGACCTGGAAAATTTATCACCTTCGCCTTCATGCTTGAATACCAACTGAAACTACTCAGGAACTTAGTTTCTCCCTCGTTAATCCCTTTGTTAATATGTCTGCAGGATTTTGGCTAGTGTGTATCTTTTCCAACTTCAAATGTCCATCTTCCAAGACAGATCATATGAAATGGTACCTGAGATGTATATTCTTAGTCTTTGAATGGAAGGCTTAGTTCTTTGCAAGATGAATGACACTCTCGCTGTCATAGTACAACCTGGTATGCTCTTGCTTCTTTCCCAATTCTTCCATAAATCTTTGTAACCAAATCATCTCTTTACTAGCCTTTGTAGGAACAACATACTCTGTCTCTGTTGTTGAAAGTGAAACAACCTTTTGCATTTTCTAAATCCAACTTACTATTGTTCCACCTACAGTAAAAACATACCCTGTGGTGCTCCTCCTACTATCTTTATCACCTGCCAGATCTGAATCAACATATCCTCGTAGAACAGTGTTTGAACCTCCAAAACATAATGCATGAGTAGCAGTACCTTTCAAATACCTGAGAATCCACTTTACTACCTCCCAATGTTCTTTACCTATATTGTTCATATACATACTCACAACTCCCACTGTATGTGAAATATCTGGTCTTGTGCAAACCATCACATACATCAAACTGCCAACTATTGATGAATAAGGGACCATGGACATGTATTCTATCTCCTCCCATGTCTTGGGACACATTTATTTGGTTAATTTGAAATGGTTGGCCAAAGGTGTACTAACTGGTTTTTCAACACCTTCTCTATGTACTCCCCCCAAGACAATGCCAAATTGCGATTTTTCCTATCTCTTATTATTCTCATACCAAGGATTTTTTTTGTAGCACCCAAATCCTTCATCTCAAATGAATTAGATAATTTATTCTTGAGCATATTTATATCTTGCATATTAGACCTTGCAAAAATCATGTCATCTAAATACAATAACAAAATAATATAACTTCCATTTTCTAGCTTTTTAAAATAAACACAATGTTCTAAATGACATCTAGTATAATCTTGTTCTGTCATAAACCTGTCAAACTTCAAATATCACTACCTTCGAGATTTCTTTAAGCCATACAAGCTCTTCTTCAACCTACATACCAAATTTTCCTTCCCTTTGACCTCATACCCTATGGCTGCTGCATATAAATCTCTTCCTCCAAATCCCCATGGAGAAAAATTGTTTTTACATATAGTTGTTCAAGATGTAAATATTCTACTGCCACAAGAATTAAAATAGTCCTAATTGAATTCATTTTAACAAGAGGATAAAATATTTAATCAAAATATATATCTTTCTTTTGTGCAAACCCCTTTACAACAAGTCTAGCTTTGTACCACTTTTTGCCTCCATCTTATTCTTTCAATTTGTAAACCCATTTATTTGCAATGCTCTTTTTCTTGCTGGCAACTGAACCAAATCCCAAGTCTGGTTATTTATCTGGGAATCCATTTCCTCTTTCATCCCTTGATCCCACTTCTTTTTAGTGTCTACCTTCATTGCCTCTTCATAACATTCAGGTTCACCAGAATCCGTCAACAATAAATAATACAATGAAGGAGAGTATTGTTCAGGGGGTCTAATTAACCTGATAGATATTCTAACAACACTTGTAGGAGTTTGAGGTACCTGTTACTCCTGTTGTTGTACATTTTGATTTTCTGGTACCCTTGGAATTTCTTTTTCAGTGATCTCATCAAGCACTATGTATTATGGTTTTTCTTTTTCCCGTTTCTTTCCCTACAACTGATATTTGTACATGAACTTCTCATTGAATATGACATCTCTACTCGTAATGATTTTTTTATTTTCATAATCCCATAAGCGATAACAAAAATCATTAACATCGTATCCAATAAAGGTACACTTCTTGGATTTTTCATCAAGCTTTGTTCTATTTTATTTATCAATATGGATAAATGCTTCACAACCGAAAGTCTTAAAAAAAGAATAGTTTACCTTTTTACCTTTCCATGCCTCCTCTGGAATTCCATCATCCAAAGAGATTGAAGGTCCTCTATTTATTAAGTAAACAACAATATCTACAACATCTTTCCATAAATGTAAGGGAAAACCAACATGCAATCTCATACTTCTTGCACACTCCATGATTGTCGCATTCATCCTTTCCGACACACCATTTTCTTGTGTTGTTCCTGGAACTGTCTTCTCTCTACGAATCCCATGATATGAACAGTAATCATCAAACTCCTTGCTGCAATATTCAACTCCATTATATGATCTGAGACACTTCAACCTTTTTCATGTCTCTTTCTCAACCAAAGCTTTCCATGTCTTAAAAGTATCAAAAACATCTGATTTTTGTCGAATGCAATAAACCCAAGTTTTTCTAGTTGCATCATCAATAAAAGTAACACAATATCGAGAGCCACCAAGAGATGATACCTAAGTTGG
>SNQJ01S0010186.1:281369-299809 GCA_010110895.2 Picea sitchensis
CAACATGCAATCTCATACTTCTTGCACACTCCATGATTGTCGCATTCATCCTTTCCGACACACCATTTTCTTGTGTTGTTCCTGGAACTGTCTTCTCTCTACGAATCCCATGATATGAACAGTAATCATCAAACTCCTTGCTGAAATATTCAACTCCATTATATGATCTGAGACACTTCAACCTTTTTCATGTCTCGTTCTCAACCAAAGCTTTCCATGTCTTAAAAGTATCAAAAACATCTGATTTTTGTCGAATGCAATAAACCCAAGTTTTTCTAGTTGCATCATCAATAAAAGTAACACAATATCGAGAGCCACCAAGAGATGATACCTAAGTTGGTTCCCATACATATTTATGCACAAGCTCTAACCTTTCACTCTTATTTTATTTTCCAACTCTGAGAAATCTGACTCTCTTCTATTTTCCATAAACATAATGCTCACAGAAATCCAAATCAATTTGTTTAAGATCCAGCAAAAAATTTCTTTTGTGAAGTATTTGCATCCCCTTCTCACTCATGTGTCCAAGTATATGATTCCATAGTGTTGTATCCACTCTTGTAGAAGCTAAAGAGACAGAAGAATCAATATTACCAGTACATAAATACAATGTACATACCTTCTCTCCTTTTGCTATCACTAGTGATCCTTTGGTACCTTCCACACCTTATCTGTAAATATGCATATACAACCTTCACTTTCCAACTACCCTATTGAAATTAGTTTTTTCCTTAGATCTGGAACATATCTTACCTCTTTCAACAACCACTGGTATCCATTCCTTTTCTTTATTTTTACCTCTCCCATTCCAACAAATTTTCATGGTGCATCATCACCCAAATGAACCTATCCAAAATCACCTTGAACATAATATAGAAAATGTTTCCTATGGGGTGTGGCATTAAATGAAGCTCCTGAATATAATACCCAAGACTCATAAATATTATCTACAGAAAGAATCAAAACATCTTGTAACACATCACCTGTTACTTTTTCTTCTTGATTTTTCTCTTGCTGTCCATCTCTTTGTTTCTTTGGAGCTCTGTATTATTTCTTCAGATGTCCTTTCTTCCCACAATTCCAACACTCTATCTTTCTCAGTATAGATTTGGATATTCCCTTCCTAGAATTCCCACGGTTCCATGAGCCATTTCCTCTATCCTTTTTTCTCCCCCTATTCTCCATGTTTAATACATTACCTGATGTCTCACCTGTGATTTTCCATCACATTTCCTCGCTAAGGATAACACCAACAAAATCATCAAATTTTAAAGTGTTTGAAACAAAGACAGAGTTACTTACATCCATGACCAAGCCATTCCAATTTTTTGGCAATGAGCACAATATTAGAATATCCATGAACTCATCATCAAAGTCCACTATTATAGAACTTAGCTGATTAGTAACCATATTAAATTCATTTAAATGATCTGCAGCAGACCCACCTTTTGACATTTTCATATTAAATAATATCTCCATTAGAAATACCTTATTGGACGCCAAGGGTTTTTCATACAGTTTATCTAATGCATCCATCATCTCCTTCGTTGTCTTTTCTTTCGAAATATTGAAAGCCACCGACACTGCCAGGCTCAATTGTATCATTTATAGTTCCTTTCTGTCAAGAACCTCCCATTCTTCATCCTTCATGGTTTTCAGCTTCTTTGATATTCCACCCAATGGTAGGAATGGGTCCTTCTAATGTAAATAATCTTCCATCTACATCTTCCATAACTGGTAGTTTTGGCCATTGAATTTCTCGACCCTAAACTTTCCATATTCTGCCATTGCTCCAACTCGAACCAGGAACCTTCTTTTTTTACGAGTTACCTTTCACTTTGATACCAGTTGTTAGAAAAACATGATCATGGAACAACAAAATAAAAAAAATGTGGAAATAAAACACAAAAGATACAACATACAATAAAGACACATATATACGTGGTTCACCCAAAGTGGGCTACGTACACTAGAGAAATTGTCAGGTCCTTCCTTTTATTATCTAGCAAATTGAAGGGATACAACCTACAACACACCCACTGTAACTTCCTCTTCTTTCTCTCATAGTATCCTCTCTCAGAATACAATATTCTCCATGATGCATAGAAGCAATACATTTCCCTCATAAAAGAGGGTCTCCTTCTAGGGAAAAAATCCCTAACATAAATTCTACTGTCAGATCTGCGACCTTATAATGAACGGTCTAGATTTAATATGAAATTAAAATATACATTTACAAGGAAAATTTTCCTTCAGGGGATTCACCCTCGAACCCCCATCAAGAAACACTATCCCTCGAACCCCCCAGACCCCGCAGGGGGGGCATGCCCCCCCTGCAACCCCCCGCGTGGAGGGGTGTATATTATTCCGGGGTATACAGTCTTCATGGGGTATAAACACAACTAAAAACATATATCCTTGAAAAATGAAGATAATCAGGCTCCACAACCAACATTTAAATCAAAATTTATAGTTTTATTGTTATTTCAATATTTAGAAACACCTACATCTATCAAATTGCACTTAGAATTTTAAAATCATGGAGTAGTCATTATATTTTATCTTTACTTTTAATCTATGTATAAGTAATACATTATTACAAGTTTCAAGTGTTTCGTAATTAGTTTTACTTTTCATTCTGGATTACATAAAAACTATTACACTCAAACCTTTCTAAGAGGCAGGTATAAACATATTTTCTACTAATTTAACTTAGTTAACATGCGATGAACCAAATTAAATGTAATTTTAATAAAAATCATTGAAAAAAAACTTTCATGAGCAACATCTCTTTATTTCAAGTCCAAGAAAACTCATATCTTAGATTTTCTATACATTATATTAATTATAATATCTTATTACAACAACTTGTATGTTGTTGTGACTGTAGACATAGTTAAAATTAGAAAACTCATATCTTAGATTTTCTATACATTAAGTTAATTGTAATATCTTATTACAACAACTCGTATGTTGTTGTGATTGTAGACAGTAAATTTTTTTTATTTGTTTATTTGTTTATTTGTTCACAATTTTGTACAAAAGAACCTTTGGATCCTATATCTAGATCATGGATTTAAGAGAATCTCTCCAAGTTTTTTACTTTGATATTCTTACCTAAAATCCCTTTGGAATCTTATTGATTTCAATGTGACACTGCAAATATTAGGTAAGGGAGGAGAAGAAAATTAATAATTAATATTTTGTTGGGAAAGAGAACAATATTAATTATTAATATATTGGAGATTTTTTGTTTGTAGTTTTTTCTCTTTCTATTCCTAGTTTTAAGAAACTATGGCTTTGAGCTCATTCATTCGTGGGTAGGGGGAAAAAAATATGTACTATTATCATTGCATGCTTTGGGATGACAGTCAATATGATTTTTATGGTCTCTACAATTTTTTCAGATGGCTAGGCTATGTTAGTCTTTATGACTCATTGTTCCCTTGGGTGGAAATCATCACAATTCTTATTGGGGCTTTGGGTGCCAGTCAATTGTTGATGATTACAACTACGTGAGACATCCTACAGGACACAGATTTGAGAGAGAGCCCCTGAAATGGGTGTGTGGTTCCTATCTGAGACAGAGTTGGAACATAGAGATGCCCTCCTCTTTACAGAGAGTTGAGAAGAACTCTAGATGATTCTCCTATGTAACACAGTGATAAAGGAGATCTACTGAGTTGGACGTGCCTGTGCCCGAGCACAAGGTGAACATGTGAATTCCCATGAGCTGGGTGCATCGTCATGAGACAGAGATGAAGACAATGTATTAGCCTCCTTTGAGCAGAGAGTTGATATGATGAACTCCATATGAATCTCCTATGTAATGAAGTGGGAAATAAGATCTGTTGAGTGGACGTTCCTATGGATGAGCACATGTGGACGTGATCCTAGTGTCCGAGCACTAGTGAGTGTGGTTCTCCTATGAGACACAGTGATATATAGATATGGACATCCCTTTGAATTTTCCCCTAGTGGTTGAGCACTAGTGGGTGTATGATATCCCTTGCTATATTGTTAAAGATTTAGACATTCCGGTAACCCTAATTGTAATGTAAAGGGTACAGGTCGGCCCCACCTTAATGTAATTGATAGTTAATGTAAAAAATAATTAATCTGATTATTATTAATTATATTGTGAGTTAGAGAGGTTGGACTTATTGTGCCAATAGACACTTATGTTGACTAGTCAAGTCTAATATGAGTAAAGGTAAATTCCCCATTGAGGAATCATATCTTTTGTGTGAGTTTGGAAATTTCAACATGTACATCTTCTTGGGAAAAGTGTGCACCTTTCTTGGGCACTAGTATTCTAGAGTTTGCAAGCACCCTTTTGTGTGCTACGTTTTCTTGGTGGTGAAGGTATTTCTCTTGAAGAATATAGCAAAGGATTGGCTAGGTTTTCTTCCCTTGTTGAGAAGGGTTTCCCAGGATACTTCTTGTGTACTTGTGCATGGTGTTTCTTCTTGTGATCTTGGTTGCTGCAACATAATTTTTTATGGTTTAAGTAAAATTATAAAAATTGAATGAACTTCATGCTTAAACCTTGTCTATTGAAAAATCAACATGTTATCAAAGCATAGGTCTTGAAGAACCCATTGCACAAAAAACTTTCAGCCATCCTCTCTCTCCTATAGAAATCGTACGACCCTCCTAGGGTTTCCAGAAATTTCGTACGACCTACTGTTCTAGGAAGTTTCAACACTTGGCACTTGGAAGTTGGGGATAAAAAGAGGATATATGTGTACGACCTCCTTCAACGCACCTCCAACAAGTATCACACTGCAATTCCGAGCATTTTGACTTTTTGGCCCTAGGGTTTCAATAATTTCTGCAGAAATTTTCAGAATTGGGTTTTTGAAACTCTTTGAAGGAGCTATTCAACTCACCAGTGCTATCCTATCCTTCAAAGGCTTATTGTTGGTAGTCATAAGTCCAAAAAAACCTAAAAGTGATAGTCTATCCTAGCCATTAGGTTTTCTAGCCTAATTGACAAGGGTTTGTGAAGAATCCAAAATCAAAATGAGAAAAATCATGATGGGAGACAAGCTTGATTGTTCAAGAAAAATCAATTCTAGGAAGACAAGACCTCAAGGAGATGAAGACATCAACAACTCAACACTCTTAGGTATGGTCCCTACCAATGATAATATTTGGTTAATTGATAGTGGTGCATCCAGGCACATGACCGATCTTAGAGAACACCTAACAAATTTTGTTGAGAAAGAGACACATCTACATGTTGTCCTTGAACATGATGCTAGATATAATGTGAGAGGGGTTGGAACTTCTACCTTCCTACTAGATTCAAATATTCAACTTGAATTAAAATAAGTACTATATGTACCTAGAATGAAGAGGAACCTTTTCTCCATTTCTGCCTTGGAAGATAGAGGCTACAAGGTTACTTTCTTAGAAGGAAGAATTCTTGCATGGAAAAAATACTCTCATATAAATTCTGCCAAGGTAATTGGTTTCCGAGAGAACAACTTGTACAGATTAACCATTAAACCAGTCTAGGCCCTGCTACATGACACTATCATCTTGAGTGAGCTATGGCATAAGAGACTTGCTCACATTCATTATAGATCTCTCCCAACTCTATGGAAAATGGTAACAAGTCTACCAGAAATACAAATTCAACATAAAGGTGTTTGCAAAGGTTTTTCTCTTGGAAAAAATGTTAAAGGATCCTTCTCAAGAAGTGACAATAGATCTAAGGAAATATTGGACTTGATACATTCAGATGTGTGTGGGCCAATGACTATTTCATCTTTGAATGAGTACTTATACTATGTACTCTTCATAGATGATCACTCCCGAAAAAATTGGCTTTACTTTCTGAAGAACAAGGATGGAGTCCTTGCAAAATTTCAAGAATTCAAAGCTCAGGTTGAGAACCAGACTGGAATAAAAATCAAAGTATTAAGATCAGATAATGGAGGAGAATACACCTCCAAATATTTCAATAGTTTTTGTATTCAAGCAAGTGTCAAGAGGGAGTTCACAATTCCTTACAACCCTCAACAAAATGGGGTTGCAGAAAGGAAAAACAAAACTATCATCGAGGCCACCAAAGCAATGATACATGATCAAATTCTACCTATGACTCTATGGGTAGAAGCATGTATGACAACAATGTATGTTCAAAAAAAAATTCCTCATTAGATCTTGAAGAACATTACTCCAGAAGAAGCCTTCACTGGAGTGAAGCCTGAGATTGGACACTTCAGAATATTTAGATGTCCAGTATATTTTCATGTACCCAAAGGGAAGGGATCCAAGCTAGAACCTTCAGGGAGAAAGGGCACATTTGTAGGATACATTGAATCCTCAAAGGCATACTGAATCTACATTCCTGGTCAAAGACAAATTGAAATAAGAAGAGATGTTACCTTTGAAGAAGAAGTAGCCTTCCAAAGATCTAGAGAATCTCAGATGGAAATTTATAGTGAGACAATGCCTTCTCTCCCTTCAAAAGTTCAGAGGGAGACATACACTATTCCATTTGATCTAGTAGCTCTAGTTGATCCAATTGTTCCATCCGATCCAATTTCTCCAAGTGACATACCCATAGATATTACAGTTGGACATAAAAGGCCTCCTTGGGCCCAACAAACTCTACAAGAAACAGAGGGACATAAATCCCTTCAAGGAATAACCAGAGAGAGAAAGAGACTAAAGATATTCTCAATCTACCTTTCATCCATGATGCACATCATTGACTTAGAGCCATCTTGTCATGGAGAAGCTTCAGGTGAACAAGTATGGGAAGATGCCATGACTGAAGAATATATTGAAAAATGATGTATGGGATATTATTCCAAGACCAGAGGGAAAGTATGTAGTGACTTCCAAATGGATTTATAAAATCAAGCATGCAGCTGATGGAAGCATCGAAAAATACAAAGAAAGATTTGTATCCAGAGGGTTTTCACTAGTAGAGGGAGTTTACTATGCTGAGAATTTTTCTCCAGTAGCACGATACACCTCCATCTATTCTATCATTGCATTAGCTACTTCCATGGGTTGGAAGTTACACTAGATGGATGTAAAGACAACTATTCTCAATGGTGAAATTGAGGAAGAATTTTATATTGAGAATCCAGAAGGATTAGTTATACACAACGAAATATCTCATGTGTGTAGGTTGAATAAATCTCTATATGGTCTAAAACAAACACCACGTGCTTGGTACAATAAAATGGATGGATTTCTGATGATTTTGGGCTTCAACACAAGTGTTGCTGATCCAAAATTATATTATAACATTGATGGCAATGAGTGTTTAATTTTGGTCTTATATGTGGACGACCCTTTTCTCACTGGTTCAGAGAGACTCATTGCTAAATGCAAACGAGCATTGACTGCTAAATTTGAAATGAAGGATTTGGGCTTGATGCAATACTTCTTGGGACTAGAAGTATGGTAGAGGACAAATGAGATTTTTCTGAGTCAAGGAAAATATACTATGGAGATATTGAAAAATTTCAGTATGACATAATGCAAATCCATGCCCACTCCAATGGTGATCGATTTGAAGAAGATGAGTGATATTGATTCTTGAGAGGTAGATCCATACTTATACAGATAATTGAATGGATCTCTAATGTATTTGGTTAACAACAGACCAGACATATTCTATGCGGTGAATGTGCTTGACGAGTTTATGATCCAACTGAGACAAACACACTGGATAGCTGCAAAACATGTATTGAGATACTTACGAGGCAGATTTGGTTATGGCCTAAGATATACCTCCAGTGTAGACTTGAGCCTACAAGGATATGCAAATGCATATTGGGTAGGGAGCACAGTGGACAGAAAAATCACCTCCAGTTGTTGTTTCACTTTAGGGTCTACCATGGTTTCTTGGTGTAGTAGAAAACAAATCTCTATGACATTGAGCATCGCAGAGGTAGATTACATTGCATCGAGTGTAGCAGTTTGTGAATCAATGTGTCTTCAAAAAATTATGACTAACTTATTTGATCATGAGATGGATCCTACTACTATTCATTGTCATAACCAGAGCTGTGTGAAGCTCTCTGAGAACCCTGTGTTTCATGACATATCGAAACACATCGAGATAAAGTATCACTATATTAGAGACATTGTGCAGAGGAATATAATACACGTGTAATATCTTTCTACTCATGATCAGATTGCAAATATCTTCACCAAACCACTTTCCAAGACAAAGTTTGAGTATTTATGTGAGAGACTTGGCTTGATGGAGAATGCCTCCCTAGCTGAGAGGGAGTGTTGATGATTACATCTACGTGAGACATCCTCCAGGACACAAACCTGAGAGAGAGCCCCTGAGATGGATGTGTGGTTCCTATCTGATACATAGCTGGAACGTATAGATGACATCCTCCGTACAGAGAGTTGAGAATAACTCTAGATGATTCTCTTGTGTAATGTAGTGAGAAAGAATATCTGCCGAGTTGGATGTGCCTGTGGCTGAGCACAAGGTGAACGTGTGAATTCCCATGAGATCGACGCATCATCATGAGACAGAGATAAAGATGATATATTATCCTCCTCTGAGCAGAGAGTTGAGATGTTGAACTCCAGATGAATCTCCTGTGTAATGCAGTGGGAAATAATATCTGTTGAGTGGACGTGCCTGTGGATGAGCATAGGTGAACGTGATCCTAGTGGCTGAGCACTAGTGAGTGTGATTCTCCTATGAGACACAATGATAAATATATATGGACATCACTATGGATGTGCCCCTAGTGGCTGAGCACTATTGGGTGTATGAGACCCCTTGCTATATTGTTCAAGAGTCAGACCTTCTTGTAACCCTAATTGTAATGTAAAGGGTACAGGTCGGCCCCACCTTAATGTAATTGATAATTAATGTAAAAGATAATTAATCTAGTTATTGTTAATTATATTGTGAGTTAGAGAGGCCAACCCTGTTGTGCCAATAAACAATCCTATTGAATGGTCAAGTCTAATATAAGTAAAGGTAAATTCCCCATTGAGGAATCATATATTTTGTGTGAGTTTGGAAATTTCAGCAAGTACATCTTCTTGGGAAAAGTTCACACCTCTCTTGGGCACTAGTTTTCTAGGGTTTGCAAGCACCCTTTTGTGTGCTAAGTTTTCTTGGAGGTGAAAGTATTTCTCTTGAAGAACATAACAAAGGATTGGCTGGGTTTTCTTCCTTTTTTGAGAAGGGTTTCCCAGGATACTTCTTGTGTACTTGTGCATGGTGTTTCTTCTTGTGATGTTGGTTTCTGCAACATAATTGTTTATGGTTTAAGTAAAATGATAAAATGGAATGAACTTCATGCTTAAACCTTGTCTATTGAAAAATCAACATGAATAATGTTTATATGGTCTATAGTTTTGGTTAACCACCTTGGTTATTGTGTTAATAGAAAATACAAATCCCTCATATATTGTTCAAAATAAAAAAAATATCCTTTGAAAAATATAAAAGAAAGGTACCTATAATTGAAGGAAACATCCTTGACAATGATCCCTTTCTCTTGAGATAACCATCTATGACCTGTATAGAAATTTTGATTGTATTTGCGATAAACATAGGTTAAAAGTGAATCACTTATTCACTAGAATATCCAAGAAAAGTTTGGGTGTGGGAGTTGACTTTTCCCCAACAACAATGTCATATTGAAGCTTATCTTCACCACTAAAAATTAAAACAAAAGGATTCAAACCCCACTAAAATAGACCCTACTTTATATAACAAACCCTACTTTATAGCACAAGCCTTGCAACATAAGTTTTTGATCTATGATGCTTCTTTTATCCTTGTGTGATGAGATTGACAGGTTGTCTTTTGAACCTTTTGCATTAATTGGTTTTAATGGATCTAAAGTTATTTGTTGATCCTATATGATTGTATGATTTAATTCTTTGTTTTATGGCTCAGAGATAATTTTCTTTTAGGGATCTCTTGTTTCCTTGTGAATCTGCCTGTAATATCATCTCACTTCATCATAGATAAGTGGATGGTTGGTTTGAATGAAAAACATATCGTTACTTTGTGTCTTGTGCATGTTTTCCTCATATTCATGCTCAATCTCCCACATGTTAATCATATTCCTCAATTTAAAATCCACAACTAGAATGAGAGGATATTTAATCTTTTCTAAGAGTTTGATATATTATTTTCAATTAAATGCTAGAAAGTAAAACATTTGTGCATATCTTTTATAACATTTTTTAACAAAGAAATATTGTTCATAAAAGCCCAAGATAATAAATGATTTATAATAAGAGCTTCCTTATTTTCATTGTCGAAAGAACCCAACTCTTGTTCATAGATTTGTTAGTAAAATGGAAAGGGGAAAGAATGTAGATTTTATAACTCATTGACAAGTGTATTCTTCCTTTTATATCAAAGTCAATTATTCTTGTGGTTCTATTGATATGGTTTCATAATTATTTCCTATGAAGATACTTATGCTATTCCATGTCCTCAAGATAATCAGCCAAAATAAAAGAGTAATCTGGTGTACAGTCAAGGAATAATTATCATGTTTATCATGTCATAGGAAACTCAAGAGAAGGTACTCCAATTGATTAAAAGAGATGAAATCCCCAAAATCCCTATCTCCACAAAAAATTTCGAGTCCCGTATGTTGATCTTGTCTTAAGACTCAAGTATTTCTAAATTGGAAACCCTAAATATTCAGACATCCATACCTTGCTTTATCTATCTCTAAAATCATCTGAATCATGTATTTCAAGTCATTTCAAAACCTTTCATGTTAGGGTATGGTTTGAACTTGAGTAAATCGATGGTGTCAAATAACTTCATATGACAACCTCATTTCCATCCAATGTTTTTGACATAAACATTCCAATGTTTTAGATTAAGGATTCACTTTCTTATGGATGTTGATTATTGAAAGGAGTGGATTCAACTTCAGTGATATTTTTGACTCTTTTCCGATCCAAAGAATAAACTTTTTATGCATGAAATGCAATGATCTAGGTGGATATTGGTGTCCACCCACCTATTCCAACTGGCTCCTCTTGTCCGTTTTTGTTCAGCACAGTCTTCTGTACTTATTTGTAATTTTGGGTTCTACAGTTCTGGGGTTGTCTAAATCCCTACACATCCTCCAGGTGGATACTGGTGGCCTATCACCTAATCCAACTGGATTATTTTGTATGTTTTCATGTCAGCACATCTTGTTTTACTTCCAGTGCCATTTTGGGTCCCTAAACATTGTTTTTTTGGCTTGCCATAATCAAACTGTAGACGGAGTCTGATTTTGATGGTGGAATGTGTATTTCTATGAAAGACCATTCCAAAGGGCTATCACACATGTAAAGAAAAGGTTGTAAGGAAAATTTATGACCTCGGGAAGTTGAGGTACCAAATTTCCCATAGGGGCCCACATAAATTTTGGCGTTTCACCTCCTATGGTTAGGTTTTTGGATGTATAGGGTTTTGGCATGCATGAGTAATATTGAAAAGGCCTTTGGAGCCTCATTGTAATCATTCTTCTCAAACAAATGCACGTAATGGCTGCATATCTTCTCAGAGATAGCTCCCACCATTCGAGCAAGTGTTTTAGTTATACAATTTTACAGTTTCATCCTATTTCATTTATCTAATAGATGATATTGTTCACTAGATATCTATGTTATTATTCATATCTTTGTGTTTATTGTATTCAGTCTACAATCAGTTCGCTCCGCTCCTAAATCTGAATCAGTGTATCAGAGTGATTTTATCTTCATTTATTTTTCTTCATGCATGTCCCCGACAAGATCTGGGTACAAGAAGTTGGGACTCAAACCAATTGAGTCATTGCAATATCAACCGTGAAGATCCTGACAAAAACCCATGGGGGATGAAAAGAAAGATGAAGGAGCAAGAGATCCTATTAAAATGTTGCTCGAGGAAGCCGTCACGTGACAAAGGAATGAAATGATGGAAAAATTTGCACATGTCCTTCAACGACTGCCCACAGGAGAAGCATCTTCATCGAGTGGCCATGTAACCCCCTTCAAGTTACATGTAAATTTTGATACTCCATTATTTTAAGGACTGATAGATGCAAATTTTGTAGATAAATGGTTGAATCTGCTTGAAGGGTATTTTTCTGTCCACAGTTTTCCCGATAGGGAAAAGATTACTTTTGCACTCCTCAAGGTCATCCCCCATGTTAAGGAATGGTGGGATACTTACTCTAAGCAAAGGGCCGTAGAGGAATATGCAATATTTATTTTGGCCCCTACATGGGATTCTTTCCGGGATTCCATTAAAGAACAATACTACCCTGTTGGAATATACGAGGACCAGAACACCAGATGGACCACCCAGCGTCAAGATAGGGACCAGAAAGTACCATATTTCACCAATATTTTCCATACCCTATGCACCAAATTGGGTATCAAAGACTCTGAGCATCATCTGGTGCTCAAATATTGTGGATGTTTGCATAGATACATTCAAATAGAATGGAGTTTCTGGACATCGCCTCATTGGGAACAACCTATATATACACTATCAAAATAGAGCAAAAATTTAAGAAGAAGAAGCAAGAGTTTGGATCTGCAAACTCCTCACACCTGAAGCAGGGAAAAGGAGACCCTAACCCACACAACAAGGGCCCAAACCGAGATGGCCTCTCTCAAGACAACCAATCCAAGACTTAACATAAGAAGGGAAATGAGAAGATGAAGAAGGACATGGGAAAATGGTGTGAGTACCATAAAATCCCCTGGCACAACACATAAGAATGCCGCTCCAAGCAGTCACTCGTGTCCGAGATGAAGGCTTACGAGTCAGAGGCCGATTTTGATTCTGAATCAAATCCTGAAGGAGGGAAGCAAATTATCGATGTTGAACCCAGTGCCACTGTTTCTATCACATTGTTAGCCCTTGGTTATGTATTAAGGAAGAAAACGAAGATTAAGGAAGAATAAAGATGAAGTACGAACTGCATGGAAGGCACATAAGCTGAGGAAGGGTCGAAGTGATTAAAGAAGCAGAAAAGAAGGAATGAAGTAAGGAAAATCAAGCCATTGGAAGAGAAGATCAAGGAAGGTAAAGCATTAAAGAATATGGATCATGGACAACTCATCAAGTGGAAAAGGACACCAACATATACTTTGGAGCACCTTGCGGGAAAGAAGGAAGGACAGGATGGTGAAGCCCTAAAAATACAGGTCATGTGGACCTAGGGTTTTGACACCTAGACTTCGGTCTAAGGTTGTTCGAGAGTCATGTAATGTATAAATAAAGGTTTGTAAGACTTGGGAGGGTTCATTGGTATGTTGTTCTTGATTGTTGGTCGTATAGTTGATTATTATTGCTATTGTTGTTGAGATCAATATTGAGTCTATACTCTGGATCTTCAGCTGGGTGCAAAGATCAACCCTGCAGCTGGGTGCGCAATGAGGTAAGAGAAAGAAAGAATGAAAGAGAGAAAGAGAGAGAGATATGTAGCTAAGTGCATAGATAGAACTGTATGTTTTCATCTAATATATCAAGAAACACAATTCTGTGGATGTATCCCTAGGGAGACGGTGAACCACATGTATCTTGTTGTTCTTTGTGGTTGATACTGTGTTATTTGATATCTATTATACTGTTATTACATGATTTTTAGACCAGAGATATAACTTCATGAAGTAAGCATAATATTGAKAATCATAGCTAGGTTATCTGCGTTGTTGTTCTGGATTCACCTTGTATTTACTCTGGTTGTAGACACCTATGTCCCACAACCCCACTATTGCTACTTCGRGTGAGAATACATCTACTTCACAGGTGTTACCGAAAGGGCCAGTAGTTAGGGCTTGTTGGTGCGCTATTAGAGTTGAACCCTCAGTCTACYCCTGTGCCAACAAATGGTTCTGTTGTCGAGACCAAGATCTTATTGAGGGAATGTCAGGGTGGTTTCCATCAAAGAAAAAAATTAAGAAATGGATAGAAGAGAAAGAAATGGACTTCGTCGTAGCTCAGAACAAGATCCCTAACATTAGTATAGAAGACTAGTTGGGGAGGTACATATTTATGTACATGCACAAAATTTTCTTTACAGGAGTTCATAAGGAGCTATACGAGTGGTTAGCTAGATTAGCATACACACAGTTTGAAATCAGATCTAGACCACCTATGGTTTGGACAACGACGATGATCAAGAAGGTCAAGAGAGTTGATAATGCTACGTCTAGAGTAGTAGATCTCCGTTTTGATAGCACTATTGGAGGATACATTACTGAGTTTTCTATTGATAGAGTGGAATCATATAGACAAGAAGAGAGGTATTTCTTTAAGGGACCTAGAGGAATTTTTCTACACTTCTTGAAGCTAAAGATTAAGATGCTATTGCATGAGAAGAATATCTTGAAGATACAATAATCAGTCAGATTTTAAAGCCAATGTTCAAGAATTCAGACAACGAGAATGACACAGAGGCTGGACACACGCGCAATGGGAGCTCATTCAGAGAGGTTCCTCTTGTGAACCTATTTAAGAAGAATTACAGAGACGAGGGATTCTACAATGGAGAAGAGGCAGATCTAATAGATGAAGAGTATTTAGAGTTTGCAAGGGCAGATGAAGTCAAGACTGAAGAACTTCACTGAGGAGAACTAGAAACTTCAGGTACTGCACCTACTGTCGAAGTAAGTATTATTAATCCTCCTGTTGTTTCAGAATCATTAAGTAGCCAGAGTAACCAGAGTAATCAGAGAACTCATAGTACTATTACGAGTAGTTTAGTACATACTCAGTCAAGAAACCATAGAAAGTCCATGGAAAATGAGATGAGGTTGCCTATCTTTAGAGGAGATGGATCTGGATATCCTGACCGACATTGGTTCGTATGCGAAGTTGTATGGAGCATTAAGAAAGTCACTAACGAAGCTGTTAAGAGAACTCAGTTTAGTATTACCTTGAGGGACTGTGCACTAATATGGTATATGAAGTTTGCTTCAGGACCTAGATAGCCTAAACAACTGAATGACATTAAGATTGCGTTGAGTGTAGAATTCAAGAAATCTAAGTCAAAGTCACACTGTATTACAAAGTTGAAGGAAATCAATCGGAAGGTCACTGAACCTGTTTGGGAGTTTGATCAGAGGTTTAAGACTCTAACAGGTCATTTAAGTTTTCAGATCTCAGACGAACAGAATAAAGAATGGTTCATCGCTACCCTCCTGCCACATATCAGAGTTCCTTTGATGCAACAGAAAGTTGCTTCGAAGTTTTAAGCATTGGAGATCACCATGAAACTAGAAGCAACCCCTGTAGAAGAATCTAGTCTAGGTATGAGCTAGATCTTAAATCAATTAACTAGTTTATATTTACAGGTTGAAGATATAAAAAAGGATAAATGAAAGGAGAAAAGAGAAGATATCTGGTTTATCAAATGTAAATCATAGGGCCATGACAAAGATCATTGTCATTTATTTAATGAATACTTGGCCTCTGGAGCGCCTAGCCCTTTGAAGCAAGCTAATCTACCATGGTGTGCGATATGTAGAAATAAACATCACCCTGGTGATGTTATTACATGCAAAAATATGTCCATACACCTACCAATATTTACTGCACATTCTTTAGATCTGTGGGGCATGATGAGAAGGATTGTATGGATTATGATCTCATGCATGAAAGATCAATGGATACATACAAAATTTAGTGATAAGTACAACAAGAAGGAAACAATGCGCAATTCAATTCCCTAGGAAGAGGAAACTTCAATCCGCACAGTGGATTTAGAGGAAGAGGACGAGGGGGAGGAATGGGTCAAGGTTGAGGTCATATTATTTTCTATAAGTGCGCCCAAATAGGAAATTTGGAAATGGATTGTTAGAACCATTGTACTACTTGCAACTACTGTAATTTATTTGACCACGTCATTGAAGATTGTCCAGTATTGTTAGAAAAACTTCAGGAAATATGAGGTGGAAACCAACAAGTGAAATTAATATTAGCTGAACCTCACAGTGGGGATGCTAGAGTCACTGTTATTACTAGAGGAGGCATTGTTATAGGAGAAGACAGGGTGACTCCAGTAAATACTACATATGGATCAAGGATCATAAGAGATGTAGAGAAGTAACAATTATTTGATCCAAGGAAAGAAAAGAAGACCTTTGAAGAAGCGAGAAGACAATTTGCAGGAGAAAATACTTCTTCATCTAGAGCACAACCAGAAGTAAAGGAATGTGGAATTCCTCCAACATTTGATCAGTTTTCCCTAGATGGACAAGGAAAAGAGGTAAGCAAACTCATGGACTTCTTGTATACTTGCATCAATTTGATTAAAGATGAAAAAGATGTGCAAGAACTACAACACTTAGTAAGACAATATGAAGTTAGGAGAATAGATCCTCTGTTAAGTAGAGTTGTGAATAAATTATATAAGAAAATAATGACAAACAAGAAACTACACCTTAATGCTTAGATTGGAGGCTATGGCATAGATGATGTGGTCCTCGACTTAGGATCAAAAGTCAATGTTATGAAGAAGAATACTTGGGCACTGATGGGAAAACCTAATTTGATTTACTCCCCTATTAGGCTCATGATGGATAATCAGCAGGCGATGATCCCCTTTGGAATACTGGAGCATGTCCCTGTGGACATCGTCGGGGTAAGGAAATTTGCAGACTTTGAGGTGATTGATATTATTGATGATAGTTGTCCTTATCCTGTGCTGCTGGGTATTGATTGGGATTTCAACAATTTGACTGTTGTTGACCTAAAAAATAGAAGAATGACATTTGAAGGTGATGGCCTTAGGGCCATTGCACCTCTTGATCTCGATGAAGGTCGCAGATATACAAAACCTATAAGGGAAGAATACCGCGCGTATGAGCTAGAAAATATATACAAACTGACATCAAGATATCATGATTATATTAATCCTACAACAGATGGAAATCTAAGTTGGCGAAGTGAAAGTGCATGCTCATCAGATTCAAAGGAAGCATTGGAGAACTGGCATAAAATAATGTATGAAGTCTCTACGTGGAGATGTGCTAGATTGACCAAGTCAGTTCGCTGGATTGGTATAGAAGTAAGTAATATTCCCACATTTGATGGTTTGAATCATTTAGAGACATTTTTATTGGAATTTGAAGGACTTGTACCAGTACAACAAAGGTTGTTGGCACTAGACAAAGCCTTGAAATGAACTCTAGCGAGATGGTGGGGAACACACATGAAGGACATCACAGACTGGGTACAATGTTGCAACTTGATGACAATGCACCTTTCAGACCAAGCTGAAGGTTGCGAAGTTTGATACACAGGTCAGAGTTTTCCTAAGGACCATGTGCAAAATTGTGAGGAAGCCTGAAGCAACATTCCTAAAGAACGATGGCTACATAAATTCATCAACACTTTGGATACTACGCCTATCAACTGGTATCTTCAAGCAGAACTGCGCTTAGCCACTTCAGATTGGTAGAGTATGACTCAGAACTTTATAGCTACGATTTTATTTGAGAGTCAGTACCCCAAAGTAGATCATGCTTTACAAATTGTAAGACAAAAGGTCTTTGAGGAGGCACCTGACCTCCCTTTTGAGCAAGAAGAGGATGAATGGCCTACACCTATCCAAAGATTACATGGTTGTTATAATATTAATGATGATGAAGATGATGATCCTAGGAATGTAAACATCGTAGAAACTGAAGGACAACAATACATAGAAGGGCCAGGGATTGAATTACCTTTTATTGGGTAGCCTATTAAAATTAAGAAGGTTAATATTGGAACAGAGAAAATACCTACGTTGGTAAATGTTGGAGATTCTTGGGATGATGCTAATATTGATAAGATTACAGAACTACTACATGAGTATCAAGACTTGTTTCCAACCAAGTTCACATACATGAAGGGCATAAAAGGACCCATGGGAGAAATGAAGATTCCTTTGAAACCAGATGTAAGGCCAGTCAAGAAAAGACCTTACAGGATGAATCCCAAGTACAAGAAGAAAGTTAAGATTGAGTTAGATATAATGTTGGAAGCAGGAATCATAGAACTAATTGAAGAATCTGAATGGATCAACCCTATGCTGGTCCAAGACAAGAAGTCAGGAGAAATCAAAATCTGTGTAGATTTAAGGAAACTGAAAGATGCATGTTTACATGATCCATTTCCTACACCGTTTACTAATGAGGTTCTAGGTAATGTAGGAGGACATGAAGTTTACTCCTTCACATATGGATTTTCAGGTTATCACCAGGCCTCTCCTCTCTTTTTCCTATGCCTGAATCAATTTTTCCTTTTTTCTGGTTGTTTAAGTTAGTTTCCCACTATTGAGTGTCTTGGCCCTTATTCGTTTTTGAGTCTTTGCGCATTTCTGTTTCTGTTTTTTCTATAAGGATAAAATACATGTCATATTTGTTTCAAAATTCTTGTCATCACGCGCACCATTGATTGAGCTCACCGCATGTATACCAAGCCTTTTTCT
>SNQJ01S0010186.1:299819-311517 GCA_010110895.2 Picea sitchensis
AGTGAACATACTCTTGATGACAACGTTTCGTTCAACTCTTCATGTGTTTTCATTCTTATCTTGAATACAGTTTTGAATTTGTGCAATGTACATTTCATTTCCTTTAAGCTATTGTACGACTTATTTTTACTGATAAGAAATTTGTCAAACAACTAATTCTTTGGTGAAGATTTGTTTTCTACAACCTGTGGAAGTTATTGTATTTTGATACATGTTTGATGTCTTAAAATGATATTTTAAGTATTGAACTTCTTGCAGTAGATTGTTCATTGAGTAGTTTGTTGTTTCCCTCTGTTTTATATTATTTCACTGGTCTGTCATTAGTGTGTCATAAGACAAGGAGGGCCCTCATCGATATTGTTCTGCCAACCCAACCTTGCCTTTGTCTTGATAGAATAACCCTATGACCAACCAACAAAAGAGTTAAAAGAAGGAATCATTCTAAACTAATAGGTGGCCTAGCTTTTCCCTTTAGCAGTCAGGTGCAAACCTTAGGATCAACATCTTCTGGCACCATTGCCAGAGAATAGAGTAAAGAAATATCTTTCCTTGGGAGAATGACAACGATCATATCTAATCTTTGATGGTGAAAAAAGACCAGACAGATTCAAACTGAATATAATTCGTCTGGTGACTCCATGGTTAAATAATCCAGTGGCGACTCCACAGTTTTAAAAATTCATAGTTTCAGATGGAAGCCATCTTGGCTTGGAGGTTTTATCCTTCAAATTTATCTATTGTTCCTGGGTTTCCAAATGTTGTTCCTACTATAGATGAGTGGGGTGATTTTTTGCCCAGATTTAGAGAACATAGAGATGACAACCCTGCTGAGCATTTGCTTGAGTTTCATGAACTCATGCATCAGTGGGGAATACATCATGAGGATGTACTAATGAATATGTTCATGTACTCATTAGAGGGAGATGCTCGTGAGTGGTATATATCCTTGCCCCCTGCTAGCATCTATTCCCTGGAACAGTTCCATGCTGCATTCAATAAGCATTGTAAAAGGTTTTTTCCAGTTGATTTACTTTTTGAGAACTGCTGTGAAGAATTTGAATCTCATATTCGAAAGTCACTTATTAGTTCTTATAGTAGTGAAAGTAAAGGGGAATTTTCCGTTAAGGAAGTGGAGGAAGATTCGGTTACATATGAGTCTTCTTCTGAGCCTTTTATTCAAAAGTATGATGTTGGGAATTACATTAATGATGAAATTGATGATAACAAGCCTTTGGATACATCTTGCATTATTCTAGGTGACTCAGATAGTCATTGTTATGATACATCTGTTGTTCTACGTTCTCATAAATATTTGATTAAATGTGAGGAAAGTGATGTTGAAGGTCATGAGCATGTTTTTCCCCTTCCTTCTGAAAATGTTGAGAAACAAGAAATCTATAAGTCTGAAGATGACATTCTGGAGCTAGAACAAGGACAAGCCAGCTATGTAAGAGACATACCCATTCATTTCAAACAACAAGATGAGCAATATCAAGGGTGTTTTTCTGTCCTTTATGGTTGTGAATCACATGAATTTCATGAGCTGTTTCAATGAGGACAAGAGAAACTCAATCTTGTTTATAATGCAGATCTCACACAACAACAAATTTCTCCTCTCAACCAGTTGGAGGCTTTTCATTAGTTTCAAGATCCAATAGCGATATGGATGGATTCTTATTTTTCCAAAATCCTAAAGGTTGAAATTTTTACCATGATCATCATTTGTAACTGTAAGTACGAGATGCCTGGCAACTTTTTGTCGCATTTGATATATCCTCTTTGGATTATTCTAAACAGTGACCTGAACATAGTTACGATTCTTAGTCAAATGTTTTCTTGGCTTCATTGGAAGTGGAATTACACATGATTGTATTGGTTTTCAACTGGATAGAGTAGGTAGTAGGAGAATAAGCTCATAGTTCACGATTTTAATTTTTAGTTCGCAGGTTGTTTTTCAATATGTTGGTTTTCAGTAGCTTGTTTGAATAAGAGACTCCATAGCCCAACGCAGGCACTGGGGTTTAGTTTCATTTTCAAGTTTCAGTAAAGACTCCATAGACCAACGCAAGCATTGGGGTGTAGTCTCGATTTTAATTCAATAAATGCATGGCCGAGGGACAATAGTAAATACACAAGGTTGGCAGACGAAAAAAAAAGGTAAGAAATGGAAGGTAAGAGAAGTTATTTAATCTCAAGGCACCAAAATATAGTTATTAGCACCTCAGAGGGACAATCTATCCTCAGTTGGAGCCAATGTTGTAACCTAGGTCTGCATCCCCTGCCTCTCCTCTCTTTTTCCTATGCCTGCATCAATTTTTCATTTTTTTTGGTTGTTTAAGTTAGTTTCCCACTACTGAGTGTCTTGGCCCTTATTCCTTTTTGAGTCTTCGCACATTTCTGTTTCTGTTTTTTCTGGAAGGATAAAATAAATGTCATATATTTTTTGGAATGCTTGTCATCACGTGTACCATTGATTGAGCTCACCGCAGATCTACCAAGCCTTTTTCTATGCACAAGAAATGTCCATGCACACAACGCAACAATCCAGAGCAACAAATTTCGGGCTCAGACTGTGGGAACAGACATGTTAATTTTTGACGATGGAGATCCAGTAGGTCAAATAGATCAATGGCTCTTGTCCATTCAGGTTCTAGAATTGCACGATTTTTAATATCAAGTTCGAAGTACTAAGTTCTCGAAGACCCGAAGCCTTCAAAGAGCTGAAGAGACAAAGTCCCGAGAACCCGACACGTTGCTTCAACGATTTTCCTTCAGGATTTTTCAAGCATAACATTCATAAACTCCTGAACTCTCGAAGCCCGAATTTCTGAAGAAAATATGGACCGTTCGTTGGTCACGACATGCGGCAACAAATCATTCACTTCAGGGATTTTCCTCCGGGAGATTTTCATGATTCACATTTGAAACTCTCGAAGCCTATACTTCCGAAGAGAATCTGGACCATTCATTCATCATGACACGTGGCAACAAATCATTCACTTCAGAGATTTTCCTTCAAAATATTTTTCATGTTTCACATTCAAAACATCCGAAGCCCGAAAGTCTGAAGTGAATTTGGACCATTGATCCCAAGTTAACGAGAACCGTCGATCCTTGCAGCAGGTAAATATCACCCGAATCACAGATCGCTATCAGATCGACATCCACTCTTCATTGCGGGGATGTAAATTGCTTGAGCATTAATTTTCCTAAGCTGTCCCGCAATTGGAACCATGGTATTTTTGGAAGGGTACATGGCAACTTGTGGTGGATTACAGGCCCAAAGGCGGTCTGGATCCAAACCACCCTCAACAACTTCTGTAATCATGTGCTTGAATGACACCATATCAGGCCACGTCACCTCCTCTCACCACCTGAAACTTGTCCTCCATTAACCCCCATGTTGATCTCCATCGGTGGTGGCCCACCTCTCCAGATCAACGGTCCTTGTCACATCTCGGACCCCCCCGGTGGTGGCCCACATCTCCAGATCAACAACTTCTACCTGTAAATGGTGGGGGGAAGGGGGAGGGGGGGTCTGAGCAAGTGGTTTTCCCATCGCGGGCCCTACCTAACATGGCAGTTCCTCAAGAACTTAGACCCCCCCTCCCTAATCCGCTTACTGCCTACCCCCCCTCTGAGTTCCTCCTGGTTTGTTTTTCAATACCACCCCCTCTAACCTTTCGCCACCTGTTATCCACTCACTTCCCAACCTATCTACTCGTCATCTCCCTACATACCACTTGTATCCTTCACTACATGTCACCAACTCCATACTCTCGATACCTCCATCGTATTCACACCTCCTCTCACTTTGGCATTTGTCTTCACACATCATCTACCCTCACGTCCATTCATCTCGTCTCCCGATTGGATGCTCACCTCCACGTCTCCCCTCGTGCTCGATGGGTCGACAACCATTCCAGTGAAGATATTTCACATGTACATATGGCATATGATGGGGTCAATACAGAGTGCGCTTGGCTTCTAAAAGCTCAGGCATAGACAAATAATTAAGTCTCAGTCACAGGTCTACGCAGATTAGTTCCCAAAACACTTCAAAAAACTCTGCTCATGCAACTCATTATCTTCAGTGACCTCCAACAACTCGTAGACATGCCGTCATTCAACATAGATCTCTTCTTTTTCACTCCAAGGCCTATTTTCGGCCACTCAGTTCCTCTAGCACATGCATCAGTTCTGTCGCAGAGACAGTAGTAGTTTTATTTGATTAAGTCCAACATTTTCTTGGATTATATGCAAGAGTGGTCTAGGGTTCTTATCAGTACACTATGATGCCTTTTGGGTTAAAGAATTCACCAACCATGTTTTCCAAGGTGGTGGTCATAACATTTAAGGAGTTTTTACACAAGTTTTTGGAAGCATATTTTGATGATTGGAATGTTTTTAGCCTACTAAAAAATCATATTGAATGTTTGAGATTAGTGTTAGATAAGTGCAGGCAATGTCAGATTTCCCTAAATCTAAAAAAGTGAATTTTCCTTTCACCTTTTGGAGTATTGTTAGGACACATTGTATGCAATCAGGGGTTGTTGGTAGATCCTTCCAAGATTACTATCATTGTCTCTCTACCCCCCCTACTTCAGTTAGACAGTTGCGCACTGCATTGGGACACACTGGGTACTACATAAAGTTTATCAAGGGCTATGCATCGATAACAATACCCATGGGAAAGATATTAAAGAAAGATAGTCAGTTTCAATGGACAGAGGAATGACAACAGAGCTTCGACACACTAAAGAAGAAAATGGTTACTGTGCCTATTTTGGTTTTCCCATATTGGAGTAAGGAATTCCCTGTTCATGTTGATGCTTCATCCATTGCATTAGGAGCCATCTTAGCACAACCAAGAGAAAGATATATTGACCACCCTATATCCTTTGCTAGCAGGAAGCTTTCTACAACTGAAATAAATTATACTACCACTGAAAGAGAAGGTTTAGCTATGGTATATGTGTTGCATAAGTTTATACACTACTTGTTGGGAGGACATTTTAAGATGTTCACAAATCACTCTGCATTGAAATACTTAGTCAACAAGACAATGTTGGGGGGAAGAATATGCAGATGGTTATTATTATTCCAGGAATATGATTACGAGATTATGGTCAAGCCAGGGAGAATGAATAAGGGACCTGACCACTTATCCAGGTTAGAACATGGAGAGGAACCTACCAGTTTGGACGATACACTACCAGATGCACAGTTGTTGGCCATCAGGAAAGTCGATGACCACTTCACTGAGGTAGTCCAGTTCCTGTCCACAGGAATGGGAGCTCACGAATATACAATTATTCAGAAGAAATAGTTGGTAGTCCGTGCTACATATTTTCAACTTATAGCTGGATAGTTATATAAGATGGGACTAGATGAGATCTTGAGGAGATGTGTTATGGAGGAAGAAAGACCATTTATTTTATCAGAAACACATGAAGGCATTGCATGAGGACATTATGCAGGGAAAGAAACAACACAAAAGGTTCTCAGAGCTGGCCTTTGGTGGCATACTTTACATAAGGATGCTAAGGAATACTATAGAGCCTGTGATGTATGCCAAAGGATAGGGAAGCCTTCTAGAAGGGATGGAATTGCTTTAGCACCTCAGTTGACTTTACATGCCTTTGAGAAATGGGCTATTGACTTTGTGGGACCTATCAACCCACCAAGAAAATGCACAAGAGATTGATACATCATCACTGCTACAGAGTATTTGACCAGATAGGAAAAAGAAAGAGAAGTTAAAAATGGTAGTGCAACTACAGCTGCATGATTCATCTTTGAGGATATCATAACCATATTTGGATGCCCGAAGATCCTTATGAGTGATCAAGGTACACACTTCATTAACAAAACTATTGATACACACTTCATTAACAAAACTATTGAAGCCTTGACTCGGGAGTTCGAAGTTCACCATCAGAAGAGCGCACCATACCACCCATAGGAGAATGGTACAGTCGAAGATTTCAATAATATCTTGGAGATAGCGCTGACCAAGATCTGCAGTGTTAACATAGATGATTGGGATTTAAGAATTCCAGCAGTATTATGGGATTATAGAACTACTTGAAAGAAGTTAACAATGCAAACTCCCTTTAAGTTAGTTTATGGCCTAGAAGAAGAGGTACCTATAGAATATTTGGTTCCCAACTTAAAAATTGCAGCATTTACATGAATGGATGAAACTGGCATTGTTCAAGACAAGCTTGCACAATTAATAGAATTAGAAGAAGACAAGTTTATTGTAGGTTTTCATCAACAGGTACAAAACGAAAGAGAAAAGGCTTACCATGACTGACATATCAAGAGGAAAGAATTTAAACAAGGATATTTGGTACTGTTATATCACAACAAGTTCATGAAGCATCCAGGGAAGTTCAAGACACATTGGATTGGGCCATTTGAAGTTTCCCATGTTACAAAAGGTGGAGCTGCATAGTTGAAGACACTTAACGGAGAATGGAAGGATGGTATTGTGAATGGAAGCCGATTGAAGCTGTATCATGACAACCAGTTGCCCCACAAATCTCAGTGAAAGTAAAGGAATAGGGGTCTAGGTACCAGGTGCAGTTGAAACTAGGTACCAAACATAGAAAAGATAGTCTGCACAAGATGGGGAGGGACAAAGAAGAAAGAACAGGCTGCTTTGCGCAGTCTGCAGTCAAAGTAAAACAAAAGGTTTAGTCTTGCAGTGACTCGAGATCAGTCACATGTGAGTGTTGGGGGCTTGTTGGCCCTTGGTTATGTATTAAGGAAGAAAGTGAAGATTAAGGAAGAATAAATATGAAGTATGAACTACGCGGAAGGCACATAAACCGAGGAAGGGTTGAAGTGGTTAGAGAAGAAGAAAATAAGGAATGAAGTAAGGAAAAGCAAGCCGTTGGAAGAGAAGATCAAGGAAGATAAAGCATTAAATAATATGGACCGTGGAAAACTCAACAATCAGAAGAATATACCAACAAATACTTTGGAGTACCTTCCAGGAAAGAATGAAGGACAGTCTAGCGAAGCCCTGAAAACACGGGTCATGTGGACCTAGGGTTTTGACACCTAGACTTCGTTCTAATGTTGTCTGAGAGTCATGTAATGTATAAATAAAGGTATAGAAGACCTGGGAGGGTTCGTTGGTATGTTTTTCTTGATTTTTGGTCGTATAGTTGATTATTGTTGCTATTGTTGTTGAGAGAAGTATTGAGTTTGTATTCTGGATCTTCAGCTGGGTGTGAAGATCAACCCTGCAGCTGGGTGCACAGGGAGGGAAGAGAAAGAAATAAAGAAAGAGATAAAGAGAGAGATATTTGCAGCTAAGTGCATAGATAGAACTATATTTTTTCATCTAATATATCAAGAAACACAGTTCTGTGGACGTAGCCCTAGGGAGAGGGTGAACCACGTATATCTTGTTGTTCTTTGTGGTTGATACTGTGTTATTTGCTATTTTTTATACTGTTATTGCATGATTGTTAGATCGGAGATATAACTTCGCGAAGTAAGCATAATATTGATAAGCATAACTAGGTTATCTGCATTGTTGTTCTGGAGTCACCTTGCATTTCCTCTGTTTGTAGACACTTGTGTCCTACAACCCCCCTATTTCTACCTCGGGTGAGACTGCATTTTCTTCGCAGGTCTTGCCGAAAGGGCCAATAGTTAGGGCTTGTTGGTGTGTTGTTAGAGTTGAACCCTGGGTTTGCTCCTGTTCCAACACACCAAAATCCGTCCAAGCGAACCAAAATAACCAGAGGAAGGGGAACTCCTATTTCACTCACATATGTGGGTATAGGGGACTCTGTTTCATTTCATTGTCGATAGCCGTAGTCAGAAAAACCTGAATTCAGAAGAGGTCGTCAAGAGGATGGAACTGCCAATGACACCACACCTGCAGGCCTACAACATCGTGTGGCTTCGCCAAGGAAGATATCTTCATGTCATCCAACGGTGTCGTCTACCCTATAACATCAAGCCTTTAAAAGATGATGTTTTGTGTGATATTTCTCCCCTTGAAGTTTGTGATGTTCTTTTAGGAAAACCATATTTTTGGAAGCGTCATGTTGTGCATGAGTCTACATCCTACAGTTTTATTATTACTTTGGGTGGAGAATTGTACATGATACTAGAGGTAGCACCTCCTAGCATTATTTCTTTAATCTATGCTAAGCAATACAGTAAGATCATTTCAAAGACCAGGAAGTTCGACTTCTTTGTGATCCGTTCTCACAGTAAGAAGAAGGTCGTTACCACATCCTTGGCCTCTACATAGAGCCTCTCTTTGCAACATAAGCAAGTGGACATGATAGTGGAATAATACAAATCCATCTTCTCCTCACCCACCGGGGTACCAATGCACTTCCAAGTCAAGCATCCAATTGATCTGACCATCAGTGCACCTCTCCCTATTGGACCAGTCTATCATCGCTCGCTGATGGAAAATGAAAAAACCAGGCGTCAGATCCAAGAGCTTCTTCAAAAGGGGCACATCATACCCAAATCCTCCCCTTGCGGAAGCCCAATTGTACAAGTGCAGAAGAAGGACGGGACTTGGCAACTTTGCATTGATTATAAATCCCTAACCAAAATCACTGTGAGGAACTGGTACCAAATTCCCATGATTGATGACCTTATTTACCAACTCAAGGGGTAAAAGTTATTCAACAAGATTGACCTAAAGTATTGCTACCACCAGGTTCCCATCGAACCAACTCATATATGGAATACAACCTTCAAATCTAAAGAAGGTCTCTTCGAATGGATGGTCATTCCTTTTGGCTTAACAAATGCACCAACCACGTTCATGAGGTTGATGTCTGATGTATTGCAACCCTTAACCAAATCCTTTTTGGTGGTATATTTGGATGACATCCTCATATTCAACAAAACTTGGGAGGAGGACATGCAACATATTCAACAGGTTTTGAGTACTCTGCAACAACATAAGCTATATGCCAGCTTGGAAAAATGCTCTTTTGGCATGAATAGGGTCCAATATTTGGGCTACATTGTTGATGAGAATGGGGTACATGTTGATCTAGCTAAGATCCAAGTCATCCGTGACTAGACAACCCCAACCACAGTAATTGAGCTTCAGAGCTTCTTGGGACTGGCCAAATTCTATTGACAGTTCGTGTTGGGATTCTCCCATATTGTATGGGCCCTCAATCAGGTGACCAAGGGTGGTGGCAGGGCAATGTTTGTGTGGGAGAAGGAACAACAATGATAAATTGATGATATGAAGCATATCTTGTGCTAAACTCTAATACTCTCCTTGCCCGATATGCAACAATCGTTCAAGATTGAGACTGATGCATCTGACTATGATGTAGGCACAAGTCTCACTCAACACGGCCATCCAGTGGCATACCATAGTGAGACACTCTCAGATACTATCCAGAAATAACCCACCTATGAAAAGGAAATGTATTCCATTGTAAAATCATGTCTTCAATGGAAACATTACATTTTGGGAAAGGAGACGATCATCCACACTGATCAGAAGCCTCTGTAGTTCATACAGACACAAGATAAATTGCAGAACGACCACCATTAGAAGTGGTCCACCTACCTGCAACAGTTCCATATCAACATCAAGTATAAGACAAGGATCTCAAATTGTGTCGCTAACTTCCTTAGTCGAACTCCTGTGGCTGCACTCACCATTGTACTCTATTCCTGTGGACATGAGGCATCTGAGTGACCCCAACGTTATCAACAATATACAGACTTCGCCACCACCTATCATCTCTTGGGTACATGCACAACTGTCACTAATTTTCACATTCAGGAAGGACTATTATGCCATCTGGGCCATCTCTATGTTCCTACAAGCAAGAGTGCAAAGATGATCCGGGAATCCCACTACAGTCGGATGACATGACATTTTTGCGTGGAGAAAACTGTGGCCATTCTTCAGAAACATTTTTATTGGCCAAACATTCGATAGGACGGAAGCAAGTATATCAGATCTTGCACTTCCTGTGCCATTTCCAAGACAACCATCAAGAAGAAAAGATTATACACCCCTCTTCCTACTCCCAAGAAGCCTTGGGAATCCGTCCCAATGGATTACATGTCTGGCCTCCCATCCAACAAGTAAGGAAATGAATGCATATTTTTGGTCATTGATCAGTTTTCGAAGATGGACATCCTCACATCCTGCAAGAAGAATATCACAACGACATATAATTCCAAGCTCTTCTTTGAATGAGTGTGGGTCCATTTTGGGATACCACAGACCATCATCTTCGACCAGGACATCAGGTTCTTCAACACATTTTGGTCGAGTCTACGGTCACTGTTGGACACCAAGCTCACTAAATCCACTTCTTTCCACCCGCGAACTGACGACCAAACAAAGGTCATCAATTAGATGATTGTGCACATCCTGCACATGTACAACTCTAAGAATCCATGGACATGGGATAAGAGTCTCCCCTATGTTCAAAACAATTACAACAAGTCTCTCCATAGCTCCACCAACCATAGCCCATTTCAGGTGGGGCTGGGATTCCAACCATTGGGTCCCCTGGATGTTGCACTACCTCTTGCCACCAAATAAACAAACTCTTCCCATTTTCAGTCTGAGACCGACAAAGCCACCAGATTCATTAGGAGGATTTAGGACATCCACCAACAGGTTCAAGAGATTTTGTAGAAATCCAATGCTAAGTACAAGTAGTGCCATGATCAACATAGTGTACCGCACCAGTTTCAGGCTGGTGACAAAATCTGGTTACATTTGTAGAAGGAGCGTCTCACAGGGCCCCATTGAAAGCTTCGTCCACTTCGCTATGGGAATTACACTATCACGAAGGCTGTGGGTAGCAATTATTTTGAGATAAAAAAACTACCCTTCCTTGGTCTGCACCCATTGTTCAATGTGGACCTCCTTCGACCATATTTTCCACCATTATTGGATACCTTAGAGATCACAGAACAACTAAAACCAATAGAGTTCAAAATTGATTGCATGGAACAAGCATCCACTGATCAGATAGTGGAGACACAGGTCAAGGGAAATCGCCAACAAAGGATCCAACTTTATTGAGTTCTCAAGGTGGGGAAACTCCTACACCAAGGCAAGTGGCTCACTCGGGGCCAAATCCAACCGAATTTTCCTCACCTGATTGGGGAACTTGTTGGTTTTAATTTCTGTGTTTATACCTTTAACATGATTGAACCAGGTTCAAGTCTACTGGGGTTCCAACAAAGCCTCTAAAACTATCGACCCTTCTGGTAAACCAGAAGGCAACACAATGCACAGAGTGCACTGCACAGTCTCACCAGAGATAGTCTTAATGGGTGACTGCAATACTCATGTGTTTGCAGTCTAGGATTGAATAGAGATATGTGAAGTGTGCGCTGAGAGTTCTATTTAACTTATTAAAGAAATATATTTTCATTCCCAATTATACATGTAATGTAATCAACCCATTATCTCATTTGTTCATCACACTAGCATCTACTCATAAACAGTAAAAGAGACACAAGCATTTAATCACATAACACAGTTGTTATTGTGGTTCACCCCCTCCTAGGCTACATCCACAAAGATTTGGCTCTTAATCTCTTTTATTATGTTAGTTCCAAAACTGCAGCGTTGCGTGCTTTACAACTCATCCTCAGTCGGGTCTGGATCTATTATGAGGCGGACTAGATCACACTAGGCTCCTCAGCCTGTGAT
>SNQJ01S0010187.1:25226-88270 GCA_010110895.2 Picea sitchensis
TAATAAAAAGGAGGAAGAAGGAAATATAAAAATTAGGAAACTAGGGAATGGAGGTAACATAAAAAGGGAAAGAGAGGAACTTATAGTAAAAAGCGGGAGGTCAACTTAGTAAAGAATCTGCATTTAAAGAACCTTCTAAATTGAACAAAATTAGCAACTTCATAATAGGGAAAGCCTTTAAAAACTATAAGGGAATCTAGGGACACCTAGGAGTAAATTTAGGAGTAACTCTAGGTGGGTGAGGGAAATAAGACAATTAATAAATTAAAGAAAATAATTATTTGAGGAAAGTGGGGGATGGATGACACTTGTACGAAGGAGAATTTTTAGAAGATTTTTATTAAAACTTAAATTAAATGAGATTTAGGGAAATAATGGAAGTTAAAAAACTCTATAAAAGAGAGTGAGGAGAAGGAAGAAGGGGGATCGATTGTTAGCATAACATTACCCTATAGGAATAGTGACTTGACTGATTTACTTGTGGGAGTTGGGAATTCCCAACTCAGAGAGGAGTGGTAGCTCGGCCTTGCGAGGCGAGATGGGAGCTAGATGTACCATCTAGATAGTGTGTGGCACCTTTGCATCTCGGGGGGCTAAGGGGGAAGCAGAGTACCCCTAACGTTGGCTGGGAGGTACCGGTGAGGTCTCGATGTTCGGCGAGCGGGAGCGGCACAGAGCGCGTGGACGTCATTCGAAGCAGGCGATCAGACAATAGTATGATCTTTAATTTGTAGAGTAGAATGCATTAGGATTTATGATTAGGTCTGCATGTGTATTGGGTAATCTGGATGGAAGATTATTTAATTTCGATCGGTGTTGGATCTTGTTGGATTGAATGTTTTTTCTTTATTTACTTATTCTGGCGAAATTTTGTGTATTTATCATCACTGTAAAAATTTTACTGTGTAAATTTCTGAGTAAACTCTAGCCTTGTATTTATCATTCGTCTCCATCCCCTGAATGAGGAAACTCACTGTGTAAAGTCACGCTGAAAAAAAAACTTGTTTTTGGAACACTCTTTTTGTAAATTTGTTACCAAAGAAAACTCTTTCCTGGCGTTTTCGTTTTTGTAATTAGTTACTGTGAAATTTTTTTCTGGAATTTTTGCTTGGGTAAGTTGTTACTGAAATTTAATTTTTGGCAATTTCGTTTCTTCTTGCTCTTGGGTAATGGCAACTAAACTCGATGCCTTCATCTCTGATGGATATTTGACCCTGAGCAATCATCGATTAAGGGTGACTGCGACTTGTGTCCTCATCTTTTGTTAAACGTTTCCTGTTGCCCACATGTATGTGTGGGTGGCGTGATCTTGGTAGGCGTTTCCTGTATCTTCATTCTGAGTGGTCTGAATTGACTCTTGTTACAGCCCCAACCCTTACCATTAATAAATTACATCTTGGGAATCAAGCCGTCTCCTTGGGATCGTTGGCCAACGACAGCCAATTCTAGAAACGGGAACTATTTAGGTGCTCACAACAACCATTCTTGTAGCGGATGATTGGTGCGCCTTCTCGTAGCAATAATGGTATGCTGGAGGTGGTCCTGGCCTCTTCTCCTTTTCGTTACTTGTCTGGAATTGAGCTTTAGTAACTTAGCAGTGATACCAATATCCTTTGACAGACAGATTTACATGTAGCCTAGCCGAAATTTTACTTCTCGGTCCATTTCCTTTTGTGTATAGCATTTGCGCGTGGGGTTCTGAGCCGAGTAAGTATGCTGTCAGTTATTTAGTTAGGAATTTATGAAATCAATTCGGCCCTTTCCTCTTGCTGACATGTTAATTTAACCCTTGGTTTTAATTTTTTCCGATTTGGTTATCCCCTCCTATTGTGATTTTTTTTTGGTAATTTTCCCTTTTGTCTAATTCAACGTTGGAGCGTAAAGGATGACGTTTTTGTTGTCTTTAACTTCTGACGACACCTTTACCTACCATAGAGAGGAAGTGATTTTCCATGATAGAGATGTCATAATGGAAGCTGAAAATGGCAGAGCTGTTTCCTGGATGAATTCTGAATTCCCTGAGTGGCAGGACGTGACCCTTTTTATTTCAATCTATTGCTTTAAAGACGTAGGAGGAGACTACAACTGTAACTAAATAGCTAGCGTACCCACCTTTTGCAATTGCAACATTTGAGACTACAACTTTAACTAATACAACCAGCGTACCCACCCTTTGGTGATTATAACAATGCTCTAATAGTCGAATTGATGAACATATTTAAATCATTTAAATAGCCTTTCTTTAAGTGAATTGGTTTTACAATTTTTTCTTTAAGTTTATTTATTGCGATCCTTACTCATTGGAGAATGGTTGGAAGTGAGATAATGATATGGGTGAGAATTTTACAGAATCATAATGATTACGTTTTATAATTTATCTTTTTGATTATAACATACCTGAGATTACGTGGATACCTATAAGATTAGTTAAGTCTTAATGAGATTATCTTAATTCAATATGTTAATGGTGTAAAGTGTTTTGACTTAGAATTATCTTAAGTCCTAAAGTGGTTACATGTGGAGTGATTTACTTATGTAAAATTTATCAACCATGTAAATTCATTCAACATGTAAACATTAAATCTCGAGCTATCCTTAAGACTTGTCTCCTTAAGTTTTATGTTATACTAACTTATTGGGCAGGTAAAGGAATTCTTAGAGTCTTTTTGATAAGTTAACAAGTGATCTTAAGAGACATTTTTAGGATGGATATTGGATGGTTTACCTTACTGAAGGCATCATTTTACATACTTTAATTTCAGTACATAATTAACTAATGTAATTGACACTTCTTAAATTAATGGTACTTATTAGAATTTCACTATGTATATATCGACATTAAGTTAATATAAATGGATACTTACAAGACCTTTTCATTAATTGTAGCTTTAATGTAATTCTGTCCAGATAAATAATTTGTTCCAAATATTGATATTTAGGACTGTTTTATGATAATCTAGATTGATTAAACCTCTCCATTCTCACTGTAAACTTGATTATTCTCTTATGAGATCGATGATCGTGGACTCCGTTGATTTAGCTAGTTGCATGGAATTATTGCGCCTTGCAGATAGAAGGAGTGTTTTAAATTGTGTACTAATGTGCCATCAAATATTGATGATGATAGATTGATTTAGAACTAGATTATTAATGTGTGGTTAATTAATGTTAATGTCATGATGAACTTTGGACATGCAAATTTGGGCTCGTAATGGAGGTCATATTAGACTGAGTTAAATACCTTGCATGCTATATTATTTGTCATTGTCTTGTAATTTGATTAAAAATACACCTCCCATGCAATACTGTCATAGTAGTAATGAGTTAATAATGATGCACTATCGTAAAATGCCTTAATGTAGATAACCTTGTTGTTTGCAATCTTGATGGTTATGTTATTGTCATTAGCTTAGAAGACTTGGTCTGCTTGTGTCGGGCGGGTTGTAGACACCTCCATGTTCCTCAGAACAGTTGCTAGCCCTGAGACCTTAAATGGTTAAAATCGGTGGGAACCTGGGCTTGAGCATTGCTTATGTGTCTTGAAGGTCCTAACCATTGTAGGGTAGGACGGGCAGGTAGTCAGTCTTATTTATTTGTTGATTGATTGTTGTTCATTGCATGCATATACTTTATGTGCGTCTTAGGTTGTCATGTTGTATTCGTCACTATATGCATCTTGTTCATCGTCGGGTGGCGACACAGATTCGAATGTGTTTATTACCCTTGTACACACGTGCACACACTCAAAAAAAAATAAAAAAAATTATACTGGTTATAAGAGGTTCATCGTCGTAACGAGGAGGTTCCTTACATATGGTATCAGAGCCAGGTTTGACCTGCGACTTGGGATCGCTATGCCTTTCGTTGACATGATTGGATTATACTGTGTCTAATTGAGTTGATTGTGTGCATGCAGGTAATCACAGTTAGAGGACGCTGCAGAGGCAGACAACGGGGTGCTAGGGGAGGAGGTGCGACACCTCTAGTAGCATCCATGCCTGAGGGGTTTAACTCCTAGGGAGATGAGTAGGTTCTCGGGCAGGAGTAGATAGCAGTTGGCGATGTAGTTGGAATGATGAGATCCTTTCAGCACACGTCTGAGGCACTGATCTGCCATTTAGATAGAGATGAGGCCAGAGTGCTGGTGCCCGTTGAGGTTCCATCGTGTGCACCGACCGTTACTGGTAGCATTCACCGCGAACTCGAGAAGGTCAAGTTTCTTGAGTTCTTTGGTGCCCCGGATGGTGCAGCCGTCGAGGCATGGTTGGAGAACATGGCGATGTGCTTCGCACTTCGCTATTATACCTCCAACATGAAGGTCTGCATGGTGGTCTTTCAACTGAAGGTTAGCACTCTTCTATGGTGGAAGACGCTCCTACCGTAGTTGAACATGGTCGTCGAAGACGTGTCATGGGAACTGTTCGAGGAACAGTTCTATGAGAGGTACCTTTCAAAGGAATTCATTGAGCGTCAACTCAATGAGTTCAACACCCTACGATAGGGAGGTCGTACGGTGCCCGAGTACGAGGCCCATTTTATGGAGCTGCTCTGGTATGCTCCACACCTTAACACAAAGAAACTTAAGGTCAACAGGTTCGTGTTCGACCTTAACGACAGCCTACGTACAAAGGTTAGGATTTTGATGCCCTAAACCTTGCATGATGCTGTCCAGAAGGCCCTCATAGAAGAGGAGGAGATTATCGGTGGGGGTCAGACCAGGACTCCAGTGAGATCAGGAGGGTAGGTTTCATTTGGAACACAACAACACCAGACACCAGCGAGACATATGCTGGGATATCGTGGCTTCTAGAGGGGATCCACTTTCACTACACCTCAACGACTGATGCTTTAGTAGCAAACACCTTATGAGGGACCACAACATCAGTAGCAGTGTCGCCCGTAGCAGTAGAAGTTTAGGCCTGTTCAAGAGAACAGACCAGGGTTCCAGGCCGGTGGGCCATCATCTTCTACTTCGGGTACCAGGACTACTGGGCCAAAGAAGGGGTGTTGGACGTGTGGGGAGCCACACTACCAGTTTGAATATCCCATGGAGAGGAGCAGAGCATCTGGATCAGCCGGACCCACTACTGTGGGAGATATGGGCAAGGCCCATCAGATTCATGCAGCGGTGAATAACTGCCAGGTAGAGCACCAACCGACTGTACTCGAGACAACAGGTACCGTCACTGACCAGACTCTTAGTATTTTGATAGATCCCGGTGCTACCGAGAGTTTCATTTCTGGTGCAACGCTAAAAAGGATTAAGGTAAAGGCATTCGAACAGGATGAGTTTATCTTCGTAGAGATGGCTTCGAGAGCCAAACAAAAGGTTGGAGGAAAGGTTACAAGATGTATCCTTAACCTAGGAGAGTTTGTCACAAGGGCCAACTTGTACATCACTATCTTAGGATCTTATGATGTCGTGATTGGTATGGATTGGTTGGAATCACATGAGGCGATACTCAACTATAAGACAAAACGATTGATCTTGGTCGACGACGAGGGACAGAGACGTGTGATTGTAGGCCGGAACCAGGGAGTTTCCCTAAGGTTCATCTCTTCCTTACAACTACGAAAGAGTATGCGCAAGGGGTGCAAGCTTTATGTGATCCTTGCGTTAAATGAGAAGGGAGTAGCGGAAGGTATAGAACACCTTCCGATGGTGAAGGAGTTTGCAGACGTATTTTCAGAGGAGTTACCTGGGATGCTACCGGAGAGGGAATTGGATTTTACCATAGACCTAAAATCGAGGACTGAACCAATAGCAAGAACGCCTTATCGGATGTCGACCCCAGAGTTACAAGAGTTAAAAATGAAACTAAAGGAGTTGCTGGACCTGGGACTGATAAGTCCTAGTGTGTCACCATGGGGTGAAATTGTTATTTTCATACAGAAGAAGGATGGATCGTGGAGGCTTTGCATTGACTACCGTCAACTGAACAAGGCTACAATCAAGAATCAATACCCATTGCCAAGAATTGATGATCTGTTCGATCAAATGAAGGGTGCGACGATGTTCTCCAAGATCAATTTGCGATCAAGGTATCACCAGTTGTGGATCAAGGATGATGACATCCCTAAGAACACCTTTAAGACGAGGTTTGGACATTACAAGTTTACTGTTTTACCGTTTGGACTGACCAATGCCCCTGGGGTATTTATGAGTTTGATGAACGGGGTGTTCCACGAGTACTTGGACAAGTTCATACAAGTGTTCATTGACGATATTTTGATTTACTCTCGTACGATGGAGGAGCATGACGAGAACTTGCGCTTGGTACTACAGTGTCTGCGAGAGCACAAATTGTATGGGAAATTGTCCAAATGATCTTTTTATCAATCGAGGATTCACTACTTAGGGCATGTCATCTCCGGTGAAGACATCGCCATGGATCCAACCAAGGTCATGGCTATTATGGAATGGCCTGCACCGACGAATGTCACAGAAGTGTGTAGCTTTATGGGTTTAGCTGGATACTATTGACGGTTTGTTGAGGGATTTTTGAAGATAGCAAATCTGATCACGGAATTACAGAAGAAAAATAAGAAGTTTGTTTGGACCGAGAAATGCACGGAAACATTTTGGAGCCTTAAGGAGTTGTTGAAAACAACGTCGATACTAAAGGTCCCTGCCATGGATGCAGACTTCTTGGTATGCACAGACGCATCCAAGGAAGGTTTAGGCGGAGTCTTGATGCAATATGGATGAGTGATTTCTTACATTTTGAGGAAATTGAGAAGGCATGAGGAGAACTATGCGATGCATGATTTGGAGTTATTAGCCATTGTATATTCCTTGAAGGTTTGGAGACACTACCTTGTTGGATGAAAATTTGAATTAAAGACCGATCACTGTGGACTACAACACATTTTTATGCAAAGCGACATGAATGCACGACAATGACGTTGGTCAGAATTACTTACCGAATACGACTTTGAGATTATTTACATAAATGGAACGGTGAACCGAGTGGCGGATGCTTTGAGTCGGAGGCCGTGCATCTTTTCGGTGTTGCCTCTTCAGACGGATCTACGTGAGAAGATTCTCAATTTACAGTGTGATGCTGATTGGTACAAAGAGGTCGAGGGTTTTATCAGACAAAACACCATGATGGTACNAAGACTGATCATTGTGGACTACAACACATTTTTATGCAAAGCGACCTGAACGTGCGAAAACGACGTTTGTCAGAATTGCTTAGGGAGTATGACTTTGAGATTACTTACATAAAGGGAACAATGAACTGAGTGATGGATGCTTTGAGTCGGAGGCCACGCATCTTTTTGGTGTTGCCTCTTCAGATGAATCTACGTGAAAATATTCTAACTTTACAGCATGACGACGATTGGTACAAAGAGGTCGAGGGTTTTATCGGACAAAACACAATGATGGTACCATGATATGAGGGATTTGCATTTGATAGCGATGGTTTGTTGAGGTTTAAAATTCATATTACGTACTGCCAAACGACAAGTTGGGGATGTTGATCCTAAGCGAGGCTCATAGAGTAGTTTACATGGCTCACCCGGGAGTCACGAAGATAAGGGCAGACCTTAAACCCTTATTTTTCTGGAAGGGAATGAAGGCCAACACAGTCAACTATGTGGCCAGATGTCTAGAGTGTCAGTAGGTAAAGGTTGAACATAGGCACCCAACAGGATTAATTCAACCACATGCCATTTCAGAATCGAAATGGCAGGTTATTTCGATGGATTTTATTGTTGTATTACCACTGAAAGCAAGGAGACATGAATCGATTTTCATAGTAGTAGACACTCTGACGAAGAGTGCTCACTTTATTCCTATGCGTATGACGTATCAGGAACCTGACATAGCTAGAGTTTTCATCAGTGAGATTGTGAGGCTGCATGGTGTGCCTAAGAAGATTATATCTGATCGAGGATCAGTGTTTACTGGACAATTTTGGACGAGCTTCCAAGAGTCCTTGGGAACTCAACTTAACTTTTGTACTGTGTATCACCCAAATATTGACAGACAAACCGAATGAACGAACCAAACCTTGGAAGACATGTTGCGCATGTACATGATGGACTAACAACAATGTTGGGAAGAATTCCTGCCACTAGTGGAGTTCGCTTACAAAAACAGTTACTAGAGTACCATTAAGATGATGCCTTCAAGTTTCTTTATGGGAAATTGTGTCGAATGCCCTTGAGTTGGGATCGACTTGAGGATAGGGTTCTGGTGGGACCAGAAGCGATCCAAGAAATGGAAGAAAAAATGAAAACAATAAGACAAAGGATTAAAGAAGCACAAGATCGACAGAAGAGTTATGGCGATGCGCACTGAGTCGACCATAGTTACGAGGTCGACGATTGAGTCTTCTTGCGGGTTAAACCGCATAAGAGTTCGATCAAGTTTGGCAAGGGAGCTAAACTCTCTCCTAGGTTTGTGGGACCCTTCGAGATTGTTGAGAGAAAGGGGCCCGTGGCCTATCGGCTAGCCTTGCCTGATTCCTTGAGGCGTATGCACGATGTTTTTCATGTATCTGTTTTGAGACATTATATTAGTGATCCTACACATGTTATTGACATGAGTTCCTTGCAGGTATTGGACGAGGGAGTGCTCACGGCTGAGCCGGTCCACATATTGGATCATCGTGTTTGACAGCTACGACGTTGAATGGTGGATCAGGTCAAGGTCCAGTGGGACAATTATAGTCCACACTCAGCGACCTGGGAGGATGCATATGATATGGGCCAACAGTTTCCATTTTTTTTTGATAGATAGACATATGATACTGTGATACACTTATTTCGGCAATTTATAATGAGAAAATTCGGGACAAAGTTTATACCAAGAGGGGGTGTATGTAACAACCCGCTTTGGCGCACTGAGCGGACTTATTCTTTGAGGACACTTGCTCGCAAGTGATCCATATTATTATGGTATTAAAACATTTGACTTTGATTATGATCTGTCATGGGTAGATGACATGTTGTTTTACTACATTGAGATAGACAGGTGCTATTGACTTGGTTTTATTGAGTGTGCAGGGTTTTGGACCTTGAGGATGCAGAGGCATCGATGGAACCCCTTGGACTCTGGATTGAGTCAGGGAGTGTGCTATTGGGGTTTGATTGATTTAATATGATATTAATACATTTTGATTAGATGATATGAGGTGGACATGTTCTGACATGATTTGTTGATGATGCAGGCTGACGATAGCTTGCCGACCAGACTCACATATGGAGTGAAGGGGTCACACATGACTACCAGAGAGGTTGAGGGAGAGGTGTGGACAACAGTTATGCCACAGCCTACTAGCACTCCCGCCGTGGCTCGAACTATAGGTTAATGATTACCTAGTTCGAGAGGACCCACGATGCCATGAGGGAAGACTACGATAGTTGCTCACGATGATTCTAAGGGGTGCGCAATAAGGTGGGGGCCTTATTCCTTAGAATCCCTTAGTCTCCCACAAGTTCACCTGGCGGAGTGTTGACTCCAGGGGTTATTTATGTCTACCAATCAGTCAAGAGGCGAGTGGCACCCTTGGAGCACGTGGTGCGTCCTGAAGGGCACGTCGTGCAAAAGAAACAAAAGAGGCGACTGGCACCCTTGGAGCACGTAGTGCATCCTAAAGGGCATGTTGTGTTGATGATGATAAAGGAACGAACCTAGATGGCCCTAAGACAGATATCTCATTAAGAAATTTTAAAACAACTTCCCTAATTAAAATGTCACCCAGTTCAAAATCTAAGTCCTAAGTCTAAAACTTCGCTTGGGGTAAAATTTTGTCCACCTTTATAAAATAATATATATATATAATAATAATAATAATAATAATAATAATAAAATTTAAAACCACTTAAGTAATAATTGTGGGTGTTCATAAAATTTTTGGGTAACATGAAGAGATTAATAATTAAATAAAATGTGTGGATGTAAAATGTAAAGAGGCAATTAATTACTTTAACTTATGATAGTTTAAAAAAAAATACTAAATTAATAATAAAAGGGAAAGGAGGTTAACTTGCACAATTGTCATTTTTGGCTCTAATAAAAAGGATAAAGAAGGAAATATAAAAATTAGGAAACTAGGGAATGGAGGTAACATAAAAGGTGAAAGAGGGGAACTTATGGTAAAAAGCGGGAGGTCAACTTAGTAAAGAATATGCATTTAAAGAACCTTCTAAATTGAACTAAATTAGCAACTTCATAATAGGGAAAGCCTTTAAAAACTCTAAGGGAATCCAGGGACACCTAGGCGTAAATTTAGGAGTAACTCTAGGTGGGTGAGGGAAATAAGACAACTAATAAATTAAAGAAAATAATTATTGGAGGAAAGTGGGGGATGGATGACACTTGTACGAAGGAGGATTTTTAGAAGATTTTTATTAAAACTTAAATTAAATGAGATTTAGGGAAATAATGGAATTTCTAAAACTCTATAAAAGAGAGGGAGGATAAGGAAGAAGGGGGATCAACTGTTAGCGTAATGTTACGCTGCAGGAATAGTGACTTGACTGATTTACTTGTGGGAGTTGGGAATTCCCAGCTCGGAGAGGAGTGGTAGCTTGGCCTTGCGAGGTGAGTTGAGATCTAGACATACCATCTGGATAGTGTGTGGCCCCTTGCGGCTCGGGGGGCTAAGGGGGAAGTAGAGTACCCCTAGCATTGGCTAGGAGGTACCGATGAGGTCTCGACGGTCGGCGAGCGGGAGCGACACAGAGCCCGTGGACGTTATTCGAAGCGGGCGATCAAGCAACGGTACACTCTTTGATTTGTAGAGTAGAATGCATTAGGATTTATGATTAGGTCTGCACGTGTATTGGGTAATCTGGATGGAAAATTATTTAACTTCGATTGGTGTTGGATCTTGTTGGATTGAATGGTTTTTCTTTATTTACTTATTCCGGCAAAATTTTGTGTATCTATCATTGCTGTAAAAATTTTACTGTGTAAATTTCTGAGTAAACTCTAGCCTTGTATTTATCATTCATCTCCATCCCCTGAATGACGAAAGTCACTGTGTAAAGTCACACTGAAAAAAAAAAACTTGTTTTTGGCACACTCTTTTTGTAAATTTGTTACCAAAGAAAACTCTTTCCTGGCGTTTTCATTTTTGTATTTAGTTACTGTGAAAAAAATTTCTGGAATTTTTGCTTGGGTAAGTTGTTACTGAAATTTGATTTTTGGCAATTTCGTTTCTGCTTGCTCTTGGGTAATGGAAGTTAAACTCAGCGCCTTCATCTCTGATGGAGATTTGACCCTGAGCAATCATCGATTAAGGGTGACTGCAACCTGTGTGCTAAGCTTTTGTTAAACGTTTCCTATTGCCCGCATTTATGTGTGGGTGGTGTGATCTTGGCAGGAATTTTCTGTATCTTCATCCCCAGTGGTCTGAATTGACTCTTGTTGCGGCCCCAACCCTTACCATTAATAACTTACAGCTTGGGAATCAAGACGTCTCCTTTGGATCGTTGGACAAAGACAACCAATTCCAGAAACGAGAACTATTTAGGTGCTCACAACAACCATTCCTGTAGCGGATGATTAGTGCGCCTTCCCGTAGCAATAATGGTATGTTGGAGGTGGTCTTGGCCTCGTCCCCTTTCCGTTACTTGTCTGGCATTGAGCTTTAGTAACTTAGTAGTGATACCAATATCCTTTGTTAGACAGATCCACCTGTAGCCTAACCAACATTTTACTTCTCGGTCCATTTCCTTTTATGTATAGTGTTTGCGCATGGGGTTCTATGCCGAGTAAGTCTACTGTCATTTCTTTAGTTAGGAATTTATGAAATGAATTCGGCCCTTTCCTCTTGCTGACATTTTAATTTAACCCTTGGTTTTAATTTTTGCCGATTTGGTTATCCCCTCCTATTGTGATTTTTTTTTTGGTACTTTCCCCTTCTGTCTAATTCAACGTTGGAGCATAAAGGATGGCATTTTTGTTGTCTTTAAATTCTGATGGAACCTTTACCTACTATAGAGAAGAAGCAATTTTCCACGACAGAGATGTCAGAATGGAAGCCGAAAATGGTAGAGTTGTTTCCTGGATGAATTCTGAATTTCCTGAGTGGCAGGGCGTGACCCTTTTTATTTCAGTCTAATGCTTTAATGACAGAGGAGGAGACTACAGCTGTAACTAAACAGCCAGCGTAGCCACCTTTTGCGATTGAAACATTTGAGACTACAACTGTAACTAAGATAGCCAGCGTACCCACCCTTTGGTGATTATAACAATGCTCTAACAGTCGAATTGATGAACATATTTAAATCATTTAAACAACCTTTCTTTAACTGAATTGGTTTTACAAATTTTTCTTTAAGTTTATTTATTGCATTCCTTACTCATTGGAGAATGGTTGGAAGTGAGATAATGATATGGGTGAGAATTTTACAGAATCATAATGATTACATTTTATAATTTATCTTTTTGATTGTAACATACCTGAGATTACATGGATACCTATAAGATTAGTTAATGCTTAATGTGATTATCTTAATTCAATATGTTAATGGTGTAAAGTGTTTTGAATTAGAATTATCTTAAGTCCTAAAGTGGTTACATGTGGAATGATTTACTTATGTAAAATTTATCAACCGTTTAAATTCATTCAACATGTAAACATTAAATCTCGAGCTATCCTTAAGACTTGTCTCCTTAATTTTAATGTTATACTAACTTATTGGGCAGGTAAAGGAATTCTTAGAGTCTTTTTGATAAGTTAACAAGTGATCTTAAGAGACATTTTTAGGATGGATATTGGATGGTTTACCTTACTGAGGGCATCATTTTACATACTTTAATTTCAGTACATATTTAACTAATGTAATCGACACTTCTTAAATGAATGGTACTTATTAGAATTTCACTATGTATATATCGACATTAAGTTAATATAAATGGATACTTACAAGACCTTTTCATTAATTGTATCTTTAATGTAATTTTGTCCAGATAAATAATTTGTTCCAAATATTGATATTTAGGACTGGTTTATGATAATCTATATTGATTAAACCTCTCCATCCTCACTGTAAACTTGATTATTCTCTGATGAGATCGATGATCGTGGACTCTGTCAATTTAGCTAGTTGCATGGAATTCTTGCGCCTTGCAGATAGAAGGAGTGTTTTAAATTGTGTACTAATGCGCCATCAAATATTGATGATGATAGATTGATTTAGAACTAGATTATTAATGCGCGGTTAATTAATGTTAATGTCATTATGCACTTTAGACATGCGAAGTTGGGCTCGTAATGGAGGTCAGATTAGACTGTGTTAAATACCTTGCATGCTATATTATTTGTCATTGTCTTGTAATTTGATTAAAAATATACCTCCCATGCAATACTGTCATAGTAGTAACGAGTTAATATTGACGCACTATCGTAAAATGCCTTAATGTAGATAACCTTGTTGTTTGCAATCTTGATGGTTATGTTATTGTCATTAGCTTAGAAGACTTGGTCTACTTATGTCAGGCGGGTTGTAGACACCTCCATGTTCCTTAGAACAGTCACCAGCCCTGAGACCTTAAATGGTTAAAATCGATGGGAACCTAGGCTTGAGCATTGCTTATGTTTCTTGGAGGTCCTAACCATTGCAGGGTAGGACGAGCGGGTGGTCAGTCTTATTTATTTGTCGATTGATTGTCATTCATTGCATGCAGATACTTGATGTGCATTTTAGGTCGTCATGTTATATTTGTCTTGTTCGTCATCGGGTGGCGACACAGATTCGAATGTGTTTATTACCCTTGTACAGACACGCACACACAAAAAATAAAAATAAAAATTTGTACAGGTTATAAGAGGTTTGTCTTCGTAACAAGGAGGTTCCTTACAGAATTCTAGTGCTCAAAATTGCAAGATAACACCATGAAAACTCAACATTTATCTAGTAGATTGATTGACAATTGTCACAAGTGATTTCCGGAGGAGCTAAGTATGATTTATGTAGGTGGATGCGGAAATTTAGCATGAATGAGTATGGTTGTAGAAATGATTTGCAACAATAGAAAGTTAGTTAATGAATTAGTCTAGTTTAGGGTTAGTAGAAGTGAGCAAAAGATTCAAGGAAGAGAGTTAGAGTGTTTAATCAATCCTTCAATAAGAGAGAGGCTAGAACTAGTACCTTCTAGGGCTTATGGAGTCATGTGGATGGCTTCTTCTAAGGCTGCAAATCAATTTTGATAGTGCACAAAAGTCTAAGAGGAATGCATAGGAAAAGTAGTAACTTAGGTCCCCCTATGCATTTTTCTCAAGAAAACAAGATACTAGGGTGTAGGAAATTCTAGGCCCTAGCACCTTTCTCTCCTTAGGATTTTTATGGGATAAGAATTTAGGTAAAGATAACTAGCTAAAAACCTTAGAGTGTTAGGAAACTAGGGCTCTAGGGTTTCAGTAGTTACTAGATCAATTCAATGAAAATCTTGGCAAATAAAAAGTAAGAAAGTAGAAAATTAAGTTCCTTACTTCAAGCATTAAGTATACCATGAAATCTCATAATATTGTATGAGCAAATCAAACCATACATAAACCATTCAATAAATGGAGAAAATGCAGATTTCACCTACTTGCACCAAGAATAATCATGAAAATACCTTGCAAGATCACCATAAAAGCTTCCAAGATTGATCCTCTTGCAAAAACTCAGCCTTATACAGAGTGTGCCTCACAATTTCAGCTAATATCCCTTCTAGGGAGAAAATTTCAGACCTCTCCTCTTGTGTGAGGAGTTGTGATGATAAAAATGAATGTACTTTATGTTTATTTATACAGAACTGGTGACCTTTAATTAATTTCTGGTCAAATAAAGGCTGACCTGGCCAATTTACAAATAAATTCAAATCTGGCATAAATAAAATTAATTAACCCCTGAAATCATCTCCAAGGGTGATGTCATGCCCTTCTAGGGTGACGTTGAGCCCCTAAAGTGGAAAGTTGAGCTTTAGATGCACAATGTTTGGCCTCCAAAGGCCCTGGATGATGCCCACACATTCCAACTAGATCATAACTTCCCTCAATATGCAAACCCTAGCTCTATATGACGTCCAAGGTTATAATGATGATGTCATAGGCTCTCAAATGTCAATGTCCATGTGGAAGAGAAAGATTCCCCTAGGTCTAGGTATGCTAGAGTGTCTCCAAGGGAAACACCCTTCTTTCTTCTTGGTGCAAGTCTCTGATGTCTCCTTGCCCCTTCTTGGGGTTAAAACATCCATCTGTGGGATTTCATCCCCATGGAGGTCCAAGCTAATCATTCCCCCATGTGTACCTGTCCACCGGGAAAATTCCTGCAACAACAAAAAGTATTCCCTCTAGGGGTTCATAAGTCACATGGATCATATCAATTTCAATCACATCTAATAATCAAATTATCCAAACATGTACATCAAACCCCCCTTTACCCATACAAATGCTCAAAGATGTTATGCAGTTTAACAAGTCAAGTTTGGAGAAGGTCTCAATGTGTCCTATTGGGCTAATCGTCCTTAAGTTTGGGGTGTTTCCTAGGTGAGAGCCAAAATAGGTCATGTAAGTGCATGTGAGGCGGCGTGGGCGGAAGTGTTTGGTCATGGGGTGTAGTGATAACAGGGAAATGTAGATATTACCTGTGGGTGCCTTTGTAGAGGGCACACTGCACCTTGTCATAGAAGTTATTCTTTCCTAGCCCATTCAATTCCTTTTATTCTTAGTTTTATTTGATTTTATCTTTTTCTTTTATGCTTCAAGGGAAGAGGTGAGGGACATTGTCCTGGCTTGGTGACCAGAGGTGAAAACATTACCCACAAGCATTTCATGGAAATGAGAAGGGTGGATCGTGATGAGACCCCCTTTCTCTTGGCTATGACACCAAGAGACACTACCCTGGTTTGGTGACCAGATAGATGATAGTGGCATACCGCTACATACCCATGGTCATAATAGGTCGACTCATGATGAGACCTCCCATCCACCGACTAATACCTTGAATGATTATTTATCTTACGGGTTCCCTTTTCTACTGAGAAGCATTTTATTTCTTTCTCACGAATCCCTGAGTGAAGCATATCAAAGGTTTCATTTTGGCTTTTAACTCTCGACAACTAATTTTACCCCCTGGGCCTTTAGCCCCTTCTTCCCACAAGACAAGGTACAACCCTTACTAGTGTAGAAAATCCCAATGCCTGAACAAAGTTAGGGGGGAAATGAGAGGAATAAAGATGGAAAGTGGTAAGTATGGAGGGAATGGACGATGACATTTCATAGACCCACCCAATGGAAAACCATCCTAAAGGGAGACTAACTTACTAGTGAATCATGTCACCTTCCTAGGTATGAACAAGTTAACGAGCATAATTTCCAAGAAAACATTATGGAATGAAGGAGAATTTAATGCAACATATTCAAGTGCTTTAATAATCAGAGTGACACATACCATGATAACCAAACTCATTACCTCATGGAGCAAGACTTACTTCTTCTCCAGGACCAGGCTGGTGGGATGGATATTGCTTCTTCTAATAAATGGGCTGCACTAAATAAAAGAGGGGCCCTCTAGGGCCATGATCAAGTTATTCAGTTCCCAACACTCCATGTCTAGGAAATGTGGGCTTGAGACATGATCTCCTTAGTTATCCCTACGATAGGGGATAACATCTAGCTCCAACTCGGGGACATGTTCTCACCGTAGAGTGCATGAGAATCTCAACATCTCTGGTATGATCTGTGCCTGCTAAATATCAACAAAATACATCTGTAATCCTCAGGGTGGTGATATCACCTCTCACTCATATATCGTGGTGGTGATATCACCTCTCACTCATATATGATATAAAATGAAGATAGCATGTATATATATATATATATATATATATATATATATATATATATATATATATATATATATATATAATTAAGGAATACAAAAATGAAACTACACTAAACTAGTATGATATGAAAATGGTATATACAATGGATGAAAATGCCTAACTTACCTATACTTACCTATGAAGTCAAGTCTTTTCCCCATGATGGGGTTTAACGAGGCATCCACTAATTGGTAATGGACATTTTCTTCCTTCCAACATGGATAAATAGTAGGCATCGTTGACTGAATTCATTCTGATTCTGAAAGGTCCAAGCCAAAATTGTGCATTCCCTTTAACATTGTTCAACTCTCCTTTCTTTGTATCCCACTCTAAAACCAGATCTCCTTGATTGTAGTCCCCGCCTTCAGAATCAACTGCCTCTTGTATTCCAATGTATTGTGTTGAGGGAGGGAGGTGGGGTTCTGTAATCAATACATCTTCTTGGTTTGGCTCAGTCAACAAGTGTTCATCAACCCCCTTCCATTTGACAAAGCCAACTCCTTTCCCTCTAAACCTTATCAAATCATTAATTTCATCCTCTTGTGTATAATAATAGTCATCCCAGTCTTCATAGAGGTTAGAGGCATCGTCAAGATAATCACCCCAACTTGTATCTCTCTCCTGCTTCAGAATGATGGGGTGGGATTCTACCAATGCACTATCCCTTATGTATTTTTCATGCAAATGTAACGTCTCGTCATTAACTTGTGTAATGATGTCCTTGTTATTTCTAGGAATATTCTGGTCACCCTTTCCTTTGGTCCATGTTATCTCATTAATATTTTCTTCTTCTACCGAGGGAAGAGCGGTCCATCCTTGAAATAAGCAGGGATCTATGGAGTTGTAGTTATTGTATCCATGATTAAAACTTTCAACATGTTCCATCCTCTTTGTCTTGCTATGAAAAGTTATGCAACCTTGGTCCCCAACGGGGATAGTTGCGTAGGACAAGTCCATATGTAGACTTCCACCTAAAGTAGCATCCCATTCCCTAGATAATATCATTCCCTAAGTGTCAGGTATATCGACAACAATGATGTCCATTATGAGGGGGAAATCCGGGTATTCTGCAAGGTGGACTTCAAGACCTTCCATCAAGTTGTAGACCTTGATCCCCTTTGACTCAAATCTACAAACGTTGGCACAAGGCCCTGTAACTTCCAGCCCCAATTGGTTCATAACCTTCAAACTCATCTTATTGATAGATGACTCAGAGTCAAGCATGTAGTTGTGAAGACATAGTTCATCTATTAGCAAGGAAGTGAGAAAGAGTGTTTGTTCATTTTTCTCAAAATAACCGGTTTGTAATAGTGTGGAAGTTTCTTCGAACAATTGTTGGTCATGTGGGGTCCGTTTTGTCAAAGAAGGGATTTCCAACATTCCATGAATCCTTTTTACCTTTTGTAATATATAGGCCATACTAGTACTCAGGTTGGTCCCATCATTGCTAGGTTTTGGGAAAGGTTGGGGTAGATCCCTAGCATACACCTAGGACTCTTCAAGATTCACCCTTGAGTCCTCACTTCTTTGGATCAAGCACTCAATCCTAGGCTTCCTCATGTCTTGATTCTCTTGGATTTGATTTGGCATGACCAAGGTAAATATGGAATCTTCATAATTATATTTCTCATGAGTAGCCTTTGGGTGATCACATTCAAAATGGGAGTCTTTGCATGATAAGGACTTAGGATCATCTTCTTGCCTCGCAAAATTTTGTAGATTCAAAGTGTTTGATTTTTTTTTTTTCTTATGGAGCATGAGGTCTTATTGTCTAACTAGTATTTTGAGGAAGTCTCATAGAAGGATTCTTTTAGGCTTGTCATAGTGCCCTTTCAAACTCATTGGTTTCTTCAAAGGTACCTAGATTCTTAGAGGGTTCAAAAAACTTTAAGGAATCTTTCATAGTTGAGAACCCATTCTTCCAAGTACCCATCCTCTTAGGGGGAATGACTAACTTAATCTCATCATTTACCTCTAGTATATCTATGAAATCATGTTCTTCTTCCTCAACATCTTCCTCATTAGACCATATGACATCATCTTGTTCTTGGGTAATGGGATCACACCATTTGATATTTTCTTCAATCCAAAAATCACCATCTTGTGCTTCCTTGAGGTTTGTAGGGAATCGGTTCCTGAGGATGGATTGGAAGTTTAGTTTGAAAGAATTTAAGTATTTTTCGAGAATAACAGTCTGTGGTAGAAAGTCGGAATAAATTCGACCAAGTAAGGTATTAAACCTGCCATTAAATTCCCTAACAACTTCGTCATTTTGTTTGCAAATGTTGAGATATTGGGAATAAAGGGATGCCATATCTTCCATCACACCCCATATTTGTAGGAAATGTTTTTCTAAATCTTCACAGGTTGTGAGGCTTTTTCTTGGGAGGCTAGTGCTCCATTTTCTAGCATCTCCAGTAAGTGAGGCAAAGAAAATTCTCATGAATGTGTGAGGATGTTCTTTCGTAGATTGATAGAAGTCATAACTCTTACAAAATTTTGTCCAATGTGTGTTACCAGAAGCCACAACCTCTCTGGAAAAATTGAGTATCCATGAATTGATATATTTAGGGAGATCATGTAATCCTCCTTGGATATTGGCCAATTCTAAAGGGACAAAGAGTTATTTGGGAGCCCATTTAGGAGGAGTCATGGGGATAATAAGAACTACGAAACAAGAAAGTGTGTACTGATGTCCGCTACAGGTCGTCGTCAGTGGATTTTCCACACAATATCCTTGATATTATCAAAGGGATGAGGGGATCAACCTCAATGGAGTCTCTAGGTAATCTTTTTTAAATGAAGCCTTTGAATAAAGGATTACTGAAAAGTGGCATTCAAGGAAAAATGACTTGATGTTCCCTTACAATGGTGCCAAAATGTTATCACACAATATGTACTTGCCCAAATCCCAAGGCAAGTGAATGCAATATTGGCATAATAGGGGGTGACCTATCATTGCCACCTTAATAGGAAACCTCTTCTATTTAGGAGTATATCAAAGTTACCCCAGGGGAGACATACCTAGTGACCTAAAGGGTTGATAAGACTAAGGCAAGGATGCAAGAAAATCCCCCTCTCACTGGTCACTCAATTCAAAAGGTTCTTAAGGTCCTTAAGGGATCAAGCAATGGTAAAAATGGAGTGTACATGCCCAGAACAAGACAACAAAGAAAATATGGCAGATATCAAGTACAAAATATGATGTTAGTGCTTCTTAAGAACATGAACCTTCAAAAAATGGGCTAGCTGATGTAAAGTTGCAACAATGTAACAATTTATAACAACAATGAGTATTTTGTAACAGCCATAAGAATTATGCCTTGAAATTTCTTAAAAAAGACAAGAAAAAGTAACTTTGACTAGGCAAATTGATAATAAATTGTCACAAGCAAAGTTGCAAATGTTTAGATAGCATTTAATATCACTTTTGCAAAGAATTTTCTATAGTTAGATGGTTGTAGCAATATTTATTAACAACAACAAATTCTAGTGCTCAAAATTGCAAGAAAACACCATCCAAACTCATCATTTATCTAGTAGATTGATTGACAATTGTCACAAGTGATTTCCAGATGAGATAAGTGTCAATTATGTAGGTGAATGAAAAAATTTAGCATGAATTTGTATGGTTGTAGAAATTATTTGCAACAACAACAAGTTAGTTAATGAATTAGTCTAGTTTAGGGTTAGTAGAAGTTAGCAAAATCTTCAAGGAAGAGAGTTTGAGTGTTTAATCAATCCTTCAATAAGAGAGAGGCTAGAAATAGTGCCTTCTAGGGCTTATGGAGTCAGGTGGATGGCTTCTTCTAAGGCTGCAGATCAGTTTTGATAGTGCACAAAAGTCCAAGAGGAATGCATAGGAGAAGTAGTAACTTAAGTCCCCCTATGCATTTTCCTCAAGAAAACAGGATACTAGGGTGTAGGGAATTCTAGGCCCTAACACCTTGCTCTCCTTAGGATTTTTATGGGATAAGAACTTAGGAAAAGATAACTAGGTCAAAACCTTAGAGTGCTAGAAAACTAGGGCTCTAGTGTTTCACTAGTTACTAGATCAATTTAATGAAAATCTTGGCAAATAGAAAGTAAGAAAGTAGAAAATTAAGTTCCTTACTTCAAGCATTAAGTATACCACGAAATCTCATAATATTGTATGAGAAAATAAAACCATACATAAACCATTCAATAAATGAAAAAAATACAGATTTTACCTACTTGCACCAAGAATAATCATGAAAATACCATGCAAGATCACCATAAAGGATTCCAATATTGATCCACTTGCAAAACATCATCCGTATACAAGAGTGTGCCTCACAATTTCATCCAATATCCCTTCTAGGGAGAATATTTTAGACCTCTCCTCTTGTGTGAGGAGTTGTGATGATAAAATGAATGTACTTTATGTTTATTTATACAAAATTGGTGACCTTTAATTAATTTCTTGTCAAATAAAGGCTGACCTGGCCAATTTACAAATAAATTCAAATCTGGCATAAATAAAATTAATTAAACCCTGAAATCATCTCCAAGGGTGACGTCATGCCCTTCTAGGGTGATGTTGAGCCTCTAAAATTGAGTGTTGGGCTTCATATGTAGAATGTTTGGCCTCCAAAGGCCCTGGATGATGCCCTCATGTTCCAACCAGATCATAACTACCCTCAATATTCAAACCCTATCTCTAGAGGATGTCCAGGGTTACAATGATGATGTCATGGGATCTCAAAGGTCAACATCTAGGTGGAAGAGCAAGATCCCCCTGGGTCTAGGTCTGCGAGAGTGTCTCCAAGGGAAACATCCTTATTTCTTTCTGGTGCAATTCTCTGATGTCTCCTTTCCCCTGCCCGGGGTTACAACATCCATCTTTGGGCTTTCATTCCCATGGAGGTTTGAGCTAATCATTTCCTCACGTGTACCTATCCATCGAGAAAAGTCCCACAACAACAAAAAGTATGCCTTCCAGGGGTTCATAAGTCACACGGATCATATCAATTTCAATCACATCTAATAATCAAATTACACAAACTTGTGCATCAAACCCCCCTTTACCCAGACAAATGCTCAAATATGTTATGCAGTTTAACAAGTCAGGTTTGGAGAAGGTCTCAGGGTGTCCTATTTGGATAATACTCCTTAAGTTTGGGGTGTTTCCCAGGTGAGAGCTAATATAGGTCATGTAAGTTCATGTGAGGTGGCGTGGGGGGAAGTGTTTGGGCATGGGGTGCAGTGATAACAGGGAAATGTAGATCTTACTTGTGGGTGCCTTTATAGAGGGTGAGCTGCACCTTGTCATAGATATTATTCTTTCCTATCCCATTCAATGCCTTTTATTCTTATTCTTATTTCTTTTTATATTTTTAGTTTATGATTCAAGGGGAGAGTGGAGGGACATTGTCCTGGCTTGGGGACTAGAGGTGACAACGTTACCCATAGGCATTTCAAGGAGATTAGAAGGCTAGCTCGTGATGAGACCACCTTTCTCTTGGCTATGCCACCAAGATCCACTACCCTAGTTTGGTGACCAAATATATGGTAGTCTCATACCTCTACATACCCATGGTGATAATAGGTCGGCAAATGATGATACCTCCCATCCACCAACTAATACCTTGAATGCTTATTTATCTTAAGGGTTCCCTTTTCTACTGAGAATCCTTTTACTTCTTTCTCGGGAATCCTTGGGCGAAGCATCTCAAAGGTTTCATTTTGGATTTTAACTCTTTCCAACTACTTTTACCCCCTGATACTTTATCACCTTCTTCCCACAAGGAAAGGTACAACCCTTACTAGTGTGGAAAATCCCAATGCTTGAACAAAGGTAGGGGAAAATGAGAGGAATAAAGATGTAAAGTGGTAATTATGGACGGAATGGACGATGACCTTTCATAGACCCACCCAGTGACAACCCATCCTAAAGGGATACTAAATTACTAGGGCATCATGTCACCTTCCCAGGTATGAACAAGTTAAAGAGCATAATTTCCAAGCAAACATTATGAAATGAAGGAAAATTTAATGCAACATATTCAAGTGCTTTAATAATTAGAGTGACACATACCATGATACCCAGACTCATTACCTCATGGATAAATACTTATTGCTTCTTTAGGACCAGGCTGGTGGGATAGATGTTGTTACTGCTGATAAATGGGATGCACTGAAGAAAAGAGGGGCCCTCTGGGGCCATGCTCAAGTTATTTGACTCTCGGCACTCCATGTCTAGGAATTGTGGTTTAGAGACATATTCTCCTTAGTTATCCCTAGGATAGGGGATAACAATGTAGAAACCTGGTGTATGTGATAACATACTTGTAGACATTCCTCCACTTCTTCAACAAAATAATAACATCTTCATTTGACCTTAATTCAGTCTTGCGAGACTAGTTTTTGGATGAGTCAGAAACCCTAAATTTCAACAATCATAACTCCATACCTGTAATGAATGAAGATATGAAACATTTACCCAATATTTATCAACATATTCTCTAAAATTACTTCAAGTTTCACTGCTTGAATCATCCTTGAAAATGAGTTATAGAGAAAATGGAAAACATTGCTGAATTTTGTCCAATTATGGAGAGACAACTTGTAGATCATGCCACACGTTGAATATTTGATATATGGTTCTGAAACTCACATAAAACATGCTAAATTTTATGTTTCCAATTCAATTTGTCTCATATAATTTGGATCTTCTATGAATAATTTATGACCTGTTTTCTCAGAACAGTTGTTTGAGACTAGTTTCAAGACTAGTAAAAAACCCTATCTTCCACAAAGTGTATCTCCAAAAATAAAACGACCCATAAAATAATAATTTTACCACAAGTACCTGACATGTATTATCAACATCCTCCAAGTTTATATATATGAATCATTATAGAATAATAGTTATAGTGAAAATGGTAAGATGACCTTTAAATAACATACCTTAGAACACATCATCACAACACTTCATCCTCCCTTGGAATTTCTCCCTTATTCACTTCATATTACCTCTGAAATTCACCTTAGATATCCTTGATTACATCAGATAAAAATCACTTGAGTGAATGTTACAAATGAACTCTTAGGATCCTTATTTATACTAGAACTGGCACCCTCTTTTTAGGGTCAACATGACCCAAATAAAATTCAAAATAATTTTTAATGATTATTCAATTGGGGTCGAATTTACCAACTATATCCTAAATATTTATTTTCATATTCATTTCAATGGGGATTAATTGCAACTTCTTGTTTGCAACACTTTTTAGGGGCTGAATTGTAACTATTTGTCCTTAGATCCATGGATTCTTCATTTTCTTTCGGGGCTTCATCTTTAAGAGGGAAAATATCCTCAACCGTGAGGAACCACGTGACGTACCACCTAATGTTGGAAATAACATGATGATGAATTTCCATCTATGAGGATTTTTCATGTCCTTCATCCTATTTTTATTCAAACAACTCTAAGATTCAAGACGACACCTCTAGGGCTTCTCAACCACTTAACCACTTAGCCATCTGTTGGGTTCGTGTTTTGACTATTTTGTTTTGATGGCCAAATCCTTTTTTCATGTGATATTATATATGCTATGCTCTCATTTATCCATATTGAAGGTTTTCTCAAAGATTTATATATCAATTCACCATGAATTCGCACTAGATATGTATAATTGTCATTTTTGTAATTATTTTGTGATCAATTCATCTGAGTTTGATGTTTATGAAGATCTAACGTATGGTTTTCTTGCAATAGGGTGGAATCATGATCTAATTATCTATCTGTTACCTCATCTGACACTTCGATCAACACTTGATCCAGCACGCGATCCGACATTCTGTTCGGCATGCGATACGACACTCAGAGCGCATAGGAGCTAGTGGTTGGTGCATTGGCGGCCTTTGATAGACGAATCAAGGATCTAGGTTTTATTCCCCCTCATTCCCTCAATCTACAAATCTCGACACACCTCGTATTGGGCAGTTGCAGCGACCATTGAGTGACACATAAGATTGTTAGAAGATGCTTCTATTAGAACACATTCAATGAGTTTATTGTTTTTAGAGAGGGTTGACCCTTCCAGTGGTCGACCTCTCAAGATATTTAATCACCTATAAATACCACTGACTGTGACACAACTGAGAGAAAATTTTTGTTATTTGATACAAACATTATCACCATTTTGTTCCATACTCTATTTGTATGCTTAATGATAGTGTTGCGTTAATTTAACAACTTCGTTTTCTTGTTGGAGTGTAGCCACAACCTGTTGGGGGCCCCACCAATGGTCTGGGTGATTGTGTATATCAATACATATTTACATTTATCTTGTCGCCTTACTTAGATTTCGAAATTGTCTCTTTACTGTATGAATTTATCAATTTCAATTGTTGTTGTGTGTATATGTTAATTATAGATTTCTTATCTAATTTATCTTCCTTAATTGCAAATTTCTTGTTGAACTGTGTATATCATAAAGGGATGTCCATGGTTGTGTGTTAATTATTACATCTTGTTTGCAAGTTGTAGGAGTTGGTTAATTTCAATGTTATGTCTTTTTCTTCCTAACTATAAGTTACTATGTAGGGTACTAATTTAGATATGTTCATTTGAAGTTTTGATAGATTAATTGCTTTAGTTTTGATAATTTTGATAGAGCATTAATTTAGATTGGTTTATTTGTAGCTTTGATAGATTAGTCTTTTTAAGTTTTGATAGTTTTGATAGGGTAATGATTTAGATAGGTTTAATTGCAATTTCAATTACTCCCTGTAGGTCTGTTTCATTTGTTAATGTTGCTTCAACATGATAGGATAGAAATTGATTTTGAATTATGATTTTTAATAGCATTCTGATTGATTTTGAGTATGATTCTTATGATAGTTTAGTTCCCTTAGGTTATGAATTTTAATGAAGTTTCAGTTATGAATTTGAGTTGTAATTTATAATTAGCATTAGTCAAGAGTTATAGGTTTGCACAAAGTGCTTTTATTGTCATTCTAAATATGAATTTGAATTAAGATTTTTAATTAGGAGTTAAATTATGAGTTTATGAGTTTATAGCTTTGCTCGAGTTAGTGATTTTAATAGAGTACTTTCCAACAGTTGTATGATAAAGTGAATGATTGATGCACAATGTTTACAAATCACATGGATTCCAAAAATACTTAGTGTTTCTTTTATGATGGAAAAACTCTCTATAGATTGCCTTATCCATACCTTCCATTTCTCTGTAGAAGTTAGCATTGAATTAATTCCATTTGAATTGTCACTAATAGTTAGATGCCATCATGATGTTATTCGACACCGAAGACACAATCATCACCTTTGACTACTTTCCTTCTTTTTACTGTGAGATAGAATTAGTTTTGATAAATTGGAATTTGAATACAGTCATAACACTTTTGCTTTTTGGTTAAGTAGATTAATGTTTATTCTTTACAAAATAGGAATAGTTATGAGTTCTTTTTAAGAATAGAGTTCACTTGTCAAGATTAGTTGCTTACTTGCTTGTTCATTCAGATATAGATAGATTAGTTTATTACTTTCTTACTTACTTTCTCAGAGATAGATAGATCAAACAATTCAGAAATAGGTTACTTGTTGTTTGCTTATTTAAAAAGAGATTGAATAGATTAACTAGCTTTGAAATAGATCCCTTGTATTTTCTTATTTAGAGATAGGTCAAACGTTCCATAGCTCTTTGTTTAAGGTTACTTAGGGAAAATAGTTTATAGTTCTAGACTTGCTTGAAGCTCATTAATTAAAGGTTTATTTACATAGAATTTGTTGTTTAACTATATTTTCTCTTTAGAAAGTAGAATTGTAAATTGGATAGAGTGTTGATCCCTAGGGTAGACCATCTCCTTAGCTAGACAATCCTTCCATTATATTTTCTTCCTTGGCTCATACAGTGCCACAAATCTAAGTTTACTTACCCTGGGTTGAAAATTTAATTGAGGGAATTAATACATATAGAATACCTGTCATTTTTGGTGCCATTGTCGGGGAGTTGTCTTAAGGTAGAAAATAGTTAGGACGTAGATCATTTCTGAACCTTAGCATTAGTTTGGTGGCGGGGGGACTTTAAGATGAGAGGTAAGAACCTACACATTTTTTATAGTAGGTTCCCCCAAACCCAATGGCAGTTTTTCTTTTTTATTGTTTTCATGAAGAAACCTAGGGACCCAAAGGGAAGATACATCAAAACCAAACCAAAACTTCCGATCAAGGTTCCTTCTAACCTTTTTGGAGGAAGGAACACTCCACCCATAAACTCCGTAGATTGATACCGAAAAATAGGGGTTAGCTCAATCCAAAGAACTAAAGAAGTCTCCAAAAATACCAAAACTAGGAACACTAAAGAGCAGAAAATAGAAACATCAACAATAGTGGGACATGAAGCAAGACCACTCAGACCTTCATCATAACCAACCAACAAAACCTTTTCTTTTTCACCACCATCATGGGACTCTAACTTTGTAGATATCATTGAACCTGAACAGTTGAATACTCTTTTTGGCAGTTCAACCAATATAATTGTTTCCCAGGTTGAAACATAAAATTTGGCACCAATAGTTTCAACTGGCTCAAGTAAGGTCACAAACATCCATTGTTTCTGGGAAAAGAAACTTGGGATACTTTTTTATCTTCAAGGATAAAACCTGCAAGGTACTCTCTCTTTGTAAACCAAATTAGTATGGATGATCAAGAGGATCACAACCATGTAAGACACTATGAGAGAGAAGAAGTTGGAAACCAAACAAAAACCACCTTTGGGTTTCCAATTTTGGATACCACACAGAATGTCAACATGAAGAACATTCCACTCTCTGCATTGCCCAAATTTTATGGTAAAAGTAGTGAAGACCCAGATACCTTCCTACTTGAGTTTAAAATCTTGTGTAGAAGCTACAACTACTTGCAAGATGTCTATAAATTAAAATTTTTTCTTGCCACTCTCAAGGATTCTGCACTAAGATGGTTCATGGGGTTAGGAGAGTCTAGTATTAGGTCTTGGGAAGATATGAAAGTTGTATTTCTTAAAAAATAACAAGACTACTGCAAGTCCAAGGATTCTCGTAATGATATTTTTAAGATTCAACTGTTAGAGAATGAGGGTCTCGAGGATTACATGGAACAATTTGCTTATATCTCACAGAAATCGAAATACCATGACCTTCCAGATGATGCAGTCAGGACTATTTTCCTTAAAGGAATTTCATAAGAATATCTAGAGACACTTAACCAAATGGAATTAGGTGACATCTCCCATAAACCATTTACTGAAATCTATGAAATGTGTAGGAATTACTCAAGGAGTAGAGACAAAACTTGGAAGAGTGTTTGGGATCCTTATAGTAGAAACCTAAAAATAGTTAGTTTAGGTGGTATTACAAGGGCAAAGATAGGAAACCTATTGGAGAAATTCAAAACCAATATCTTAAGTACAATAGGTTCCCAATTGGACACCCTAAATATTAAAAATAAATAGGAGGAGAATGCAACAATGTGCATATTTTGTCCAAGATGCATGAGTAAGCATTCCTCAAGGGAGTGCCCATTAGACAATATTTCAGTTTGTGGCTTCTGCATTGAAGACCACCCCACTGAAAAATTCCCATCATTGCCTGGTTTATTAGCCATTTATAGAAGTGGGGATCAATGCAAGCTCCCCAAGAACGACATTATTATCGACACAATCGGTGCCCAACCCAAATAACAAACCAAATCAACCTCTTCACAATGATGATTTGCAAACCTTCCCAACATATGTTGTTTCTTCTATTCCATTACATGATATTCAACTAAGGTAGGGAAAAGTTCTGGATAGACAGAGGCTTTCAATAGTCATCTGGGAGGCAGAAGAAGATTAAAGTCCTGAACAACCCATAGATGACACTAAGTGGGGAGATTTTATCATTCCTAAAGACCATGAACCAAATATTCCCAAAAAATAATCTTCACATATTACAAAATTCCCTCTTTATCCAGAAAGATTACTGTTTGAGAAACCTACAATTCGACCTAAATTTTACATTTTAAATGAATTGAAGAATATCTGTGTCAAAATTTCCTTGTTACAAGCCACAAAGGACATTCCAATTTACAGTAAGGTGGTCAAAGAATTTGGTATTAAGAAACCAGGTAGGAAACAGAAGGATCCTCCAACATCACATTTGATAGGAGAATTCTCTAAATACATATCAGAGTAGCCTAGGGTCACAGAGTATGGGAACCTAGGGAACCCTATTGTAACAATAAACATTAATAAGGTTCCCATTGGAAACACTCCCATAGACCTAGGGGAAGCCATTAATGTTATGAATGTTACCACTCTAGAGGAATTACAGTTAAAACCTCTTCTTATACCTACCCCAACTATTTTGGAATTAGCAGATAAGACAAATGTTATACATGAAGGAATATTGGATGATATCATAGTTACATTAGCCTCATGGGAATACCCAGTAGACTTTCTTATCATTCATTCAAAGGATCCTACTAAAGTGCATCCCGTTATATTGGGAAGACCTTGGTTGGCCACAACCAATGCATTTATTGGTTGTAGAGAAGGTGGAATGACCATCTCTAATGGACTTTCTATACAAAATTTTACCATATACCCACCGACTCAACCTATTATGGAGAACCTATGGTGTCTTGAATATCCATATGAGAAAGAGAAATGGGGAGAACCTGTGTTGCCGAGTGATCATTCCTGGGCTCTTTAGGAGCAAACAATGGAAAATGTGCTAAATCAGTTTATTTCTGCTATCACGTGTATTGATTTTCCACAATCTTTTCCCCAATTTGAGTACATGTTTTGTGAATAATTCCAGAAACAGTTCGACCCATCAAATTTGTCTTCGACATCTTTTATTTTTGAGATAAATTATTCTTCCACATCTTATACCATGCATTATGAGATTAGTCCTAGGAAATTCCTACATATAAATTCTAGACTAGATGCAGACCAACAAAAATAGTTAGTAAATGTACTTAAAGAACAATCAGGGGTATTCTCTTGGGAATACACTGATATGAAGGGTATACACCCTGACACATGCATTCATCACATATATACCCAGACAGAAGTAACACCTGTTAGGCAACCCCAGAGAAGAATGAATCCGACACTCAAGGATATAATAAAAGAAGAAATACATAGGCTATTGAATGTCGGATTTATTTATACAATATTTGACAGTAAATGGGTATCCTCGCTTATAGTGGTTCCAAAGAATGTAACCGGAAAATGGAGAATTTGTGTCGATTTCTGGGAACTTAATAAGGCCACTCTTAAGGATTATTTTCCCCTTCCCTTCATATACCAAGTCTTGGATACCCTGTCAGGGAAGAAATACTTTTCCTTCTTGGATGGATATAGTGGATACAACCAAATTATCATAGCACCCGAGGATCAAGACATGACTACTTTCAATTTTCCTTGGGGAACCTATGCCTATAAGGTCTAACCATTTGGTTTGTGCAATGCTCCTACCACATTTCAATGAGCAATATTAGGAATATTTGCTGACCTTATTCATGATTGTGTGGAAGTGTATATGGATGAATTTACAGTATATGGAAATACTTACCATGAAGCCCTAGATAATATAAATAAAGTCCTTATCATATGTCAAGAAATGAATCTATCCTTAAGTCAAGAAAAATGTAAAATGTTGTTGACTGAAGGAGTAGTTTTAGGGAATGACATTTCATATGAACATATTAAAGTGGATCCTTCTAAGATTGAGGTAATCATCAAACTTCCACCCCCAAAGACTCAAAAAGAGGTAAGAAGATTTCTTGTACATGTCAGATACTATCGACGATTAATTGAGAATTTCACAAAGATTGATTCACCCATGTTTGGACTACTTACAAAAGATGTTTATTTTCTTTGGACTGACGAGTGTCAAACAACCTTTGAAACTCTAAAATCAAAATTATCTGTGGCAATAGTTCTTAGGGGACCCAATTGGGCCCTTCCATTTCACATATTTACTGATGCTTCCAATAATGCAATAGGAGTATTAGGGTAGAAAGAATACCAACAGTCCTATGCCATTTATTTTGTGAGTAAGAACTTGTCACTTGACGAGTTAAACTATACAATTATCGAAAATAAATTGTTGGCAATTGTCCATGCCATCAATAAATTTCTCCATTATATCACAAGATACGAGGTATTTGTACATACAGATCACTTTTCCATTAGATTTCTCCTGAATAAACCCATTACCAATGGCCGAGTGACTAGGTGGCTCATGTTATTGCAAAATTTCAATATCACCGTCCTTGACCGACCTGGAAAGGAGAATTTAGTTTCTGATTTTCTTTTTTGCATTAATCATGGGGGTGATGATATTCCTGTTGATGATAGTTTTCTAGATGAGCATCTCTTTTCCCTATTTGTAAATACCCCATGGTTTGCAGACATGGAAAATTATTTGGCTACTAGAAAGCTACCAACTCATTTGTCGCCTCATGAAAAGTATCGAATTATCGCGCAAAGTGATAACTACTCTTGGGTTGGCCATGACCTATTTCATACTAGACTTGAATTGATTATTTGTATATGTGTCCGAGAAGATGAGACTACGAAGTTGTCATGATGAACCAAGTGGTGGCCATTTTTCTAAAAAACGTACAACGTATAAGATGTTACATTCATGTTACTATTGGCCTAAAAATTTTAAGGACGCTGCCAAATATGTGAGGAGTTGCGATAGTTTTCAAAGGATATGAAGACCCACATCAACTGGTGAAATTCCCTGGCGTGCCCAAGTTATGATAGAACCTTTTGAAAAATGGGCTCTTGATTTTGTAGGACCAATTTCACCCATGTATCATAAGAAGAATTATATTTTGGCTTATACATATTATGTCACAAGTGGATAAAGGAAAAGCCTTTATTTAGGGTTACCAAAAAATCTATTGTTGAATTCATTTATGAAGACATATTTACCCACTTTGTTGTTCCTCGTGAAATTGTTACAGACCATGGCACCCAATTCACTTCTAAGTTGATGAAGGAATTATTGGAGAAATATGGGATCAAGCATTGCAAGTATTCTCCATATCATCCACAATCTAATGGTCAAGTAGAGTTCACAAACAAATTTTTGGAAACTATCTTAACCAAAACTGTTCAATTACACCATAGGGATTGGGCTGATAGACTTCCATAGGATTTGTGGGCATATTGTACCACCTGGAGAAACACTAGTAAGCATACCCCCTAAGAACTAGTGTATGGAAAACAAGTACTTATACCAATTGAATTCTAAGTAAGGACTTTATGTATTTCCACACAATTGGGATTAGACCTAGACGAGGCACAAAAACAACGATCCCTACAATTGAAAAAATTGAATGAGATTAGACAAGATAATATCCAATAGACAATGTTAGTTCAAAACCTTAGGAGAAAGTGGCATGAAAAATTTATTAAGAAGAAACAATTCCAAATTGGTGATTGGGATTTGTTGTTTGATTCCCGATTCAAAACTTTTAAAGGAAAACTTACCACTCAGTGGTTGGGTTCTTATGAGGTAGTTACCGTGTATGATAATGGGGCCGTTAATATTAAAACAACTGATGATGGACAAGTCTCTTTCATAGTGAAAGGACATCGACTTAAACTTTACCACATACCAATTTCCAAAGAAGATTTTCTACAGTTCATGTCAACTGACAAGGTATTGGCCTTAGTGGATGGGGAAGTTTCTTCTCCCTCCCCCTGTTCTTGAAACTTTTTCTGAATTTTGATTGTACATATGTAAATAATTTAAGTGTGTTTTTGATGATCAACAATTTTAGAGATCTCTGCAGGTATTTATTTCACCACAAGTGGACAATTTCAAGGAGACAAAAAGGGAAGTATTTTCCTTCGAAAAAATATATTTCTATATTTGGACCTTGTTGTCTGCTTATGAATCAATTGAATAATGACTTTTTATTAATTTTAGATATTGATTACTATGAATTAGACATATCTTTGGCAATATTTCTATCTTCCTTTCTCTCAAGGCATCTTTAATGGCAGTTTCTCTTAACCTCCACCACTAGAGGATATAAGGAAGTGACACATTGTCTTATCAAACCTAGAGGTTACTTGTACAATTTCCCCAAGAACCCTGGGTAGTTGAGTAAAGTATCTTTATGAAAGAGTAGAAAGAAGGTCTGATTAGTGGTTAGCCATGGAAACATCACTATAACTTAAAAAAATAAAGTGAGTAGGGCCTGAAGATACCTTTTTGTTCTTTTCCAATGGTACCATACACTACAGACTAAAAATGATTGATTATACCATATCTTTAGATATGCTACGTCCACTTAAGTACCCCTTACATCAGGACAATATATAAGAAATACATAAAGAAGAGTCATCCTCTAACATAAATACTATCCCAGTCTTAAATAAAAAAAAATTCAGAGATGCCTCCCCATCTTCTTGCAAAAAACAATCTCTATATAAAAATCATAAAATATGGTGGACTGGTCTCTGCTGTAAAAGGGTGTAAGAGGCTAACCTGCTGGGATACTGAACATGTCTGCTGGCAGCGAGTATCAGCCTATGGTATGAATAGGTAAACCCTTCAGAGTACTGAACATGCTTGCTATAAGTGGGGCATTCTACCTAGTGAGGGTGATGATCTGAAAAACAATAAATACAATTATTAAATATTAAAACTTGTCCTGATGTACAATATTACTTGTAGACAAAGATGAAAAGAAGTATGCATGGTTAAGCAAAGGTCAATGAATTCCATAAATCTGCCATTGGGAACTAACTTTCAGACCATCCTAAGACTCTCTTGCCTACCTCTTCTTAACTATACATAGGATGTTTTGTCCTACAGGTGGGGCCATATTTTAACCATCTCATCAGACTAATGTGTGAAAATGATCTTTACACTTGGAAAACTGTAAATCTTAGGATATTGGGAGAATTTACTGGTTCCCTATATCTTTGATTGTGAGGTGTCACAATACTTAGGAGTGGGGGAGGGGTTTCCTGAGATGAAAAATGTTAAACACTTCCATCTATATTATAATCCATGAGAAGAGGAAGTAGAATCCCTATAAAAATTATGTTATATTGTTTTTCCGATATTCTGGGCAATTATATCAACAATTGTTTTTATTAAAATGCTAAATTCTATACTGCTGACATCAATGTGTGTTATAAGCCTGTTGTGCATTTATTTATTTATTGTATGATTATATAATGGAAGACTTCTTAACTAGTTATTTGTGACAATTAAAAATCAATAACACACTGTTAAACTCATTACAGATCTATGTTACACGCCTATGAATAGAGAAACAAGTTATTGAACAAAGGAAAAAGTTGTTTTATATTATTACAAGAACGATGAAAAGGAAATTAACAATGGACCATCCTATTCACACTTATCTCATCCATGCTCTTGTTCACCATGACTGTCAGAAATTTCCCAAGTTGAGTGTTATGGGTGAACGTCCATTATAATGGGGATAATTTCCACTTGCACGAGAGTAGCATATGAAGTGCTATATGGAGTGCCATTTGGAAGACCGGATGGAGTGCCATCTAGACGACTAGATGAAGTTCCATATGGAGGATCAGATGAGGTATGCATATACTATAAATGACCAAGATTTCATGAAGAAATGATCTTTTGAATTCATACACATGTTGCAATGGTAAGATAAGATGGGTAGAATGGTATATTTTTTGAAATTAATGTTTATAATTGAATTAAAAATTTTTAATGCATTTTTATGATCAAATGTCCAAGTCGAAGACTTGGACATTGATCTAATTCTCACATAACTGCATTTTCCTCCAAAGTACACCACCATTCAAAATTCAAATGCTGCGCAATCATAGTCACACATGGCGATCATGTGTGATGAATTTGCTCATGAATTCAACCATTTCCACCTCAATTGCATTAAAAATTAGGGATTCTGCCCCAATTACCATTCCACTAATCTTTTTCTTGCTATGTCGTGCTCACCCTTTTCCCCTCTACCCGTTTCCTTTATTTTGATCATCCTCCACGCTGTAACCATGCCTAAACACTATGAACCTTCCTCCTACGCCGAGATTCTTGTTGGCATGTTTTTTAGACAGAGGCAGAGTATGCATGTTTATATTGTTGGAATGTTTTTTAGATAGAGGTAGAGTATGCGTGTTTTTCATTGATGCCGACCCTCAACACGATTAGTATCATAGCGATAATGGAAAGATCAACAGTGTAAGCTCAGAAGGAGGAAAACAGTCAAAGCACAACAAAGGTTTCGTTTCAGAGTTTCACAGATCGAGAAATCAAAAGGAAAGAGGTTCGAACTTGTGATATGCGAAATTGCAATAACAATCCTAACCATTGGAGTCATAGGACACATGGAAAGCAATTGGAATTTTGCTGACTTACACATTGGAGGAGTCAACGAAGCATGGTGTGGGAACTCACGATATGTGAGATCATGAAAAGATCTAGACCATCGAATCATCGAGATCGTGGACCGTTGATCAGGAATGACGAAGGCCCGTGAAGTTGTGAAATCGCAATAATATCTGGACCATTGGTTCCATAGGACAATGGCGAAAGATCATCGTTTCACTGACTGGAAAGTCAAATGAGAGAAGTGCTCGTTTGATTGGCGAGTGGTCATATATCGTTGTCACATTGTCGAGACCTAGAGAGCAGAGCTAGAGAAGCCAAACTCTATTTCAGAGTTCGTGACATGGAGAGTAGAGAGGACTCATCACAAAATACCTGAGATTCAAAAGTGAAAAATGTGTTTTCGAATAAGGTTGTGGTCAGAACCAGTGGCTACATCTGTGGAAGATGGAGGAAGAAGCTAGCGGTGTTAAGCTCCATCTCGGAGTCTCAACGATCGCGACTTGGAGTATCGAGATCCTTCATCACAAGAATTGCGATATGCAAGATCGCGATGAGATCTGGACCGTCATATCATTGGAGATCTGGACCGTTGATTAGGCTCGATAAAGTTCATAAGTTCATGAAATACGAAGTGACTTTTGGTGCAGACTATGGTCACCGTCGGTGGTCACGTGAGGGGAAGAAGCTAGTAGTGCTAAGCTCCATCTCTAAGTTTCGGTGATAGTGACTTGGAGTGTTGAGACCCTTCATCACAGGAATTACGATATATGAAATAACGAAATTCAAATTCTGTTTAACGCTCGGTCACAACTAGTGGGCATATGAGATAAACATGAAATACTACAGATTTAATCCAACAACGCTGATTAATTGGAAACTTGATTGAAGGGTTACTATTTCACCTCACAGGTAATTGATCAATTACAATTCAGTTAGTAGAACTAAATCATGATTCTTGGACGGTTGGCGATTCAGTTGCTGATGCATTTTCTTGGAGATTCAAGGTGTAACTAAAAGGTGGTATAGGATAAAATGGATATGAAATGACTGTGGAAGGTTGGTCGTTCTGAATGAAAAATGAGTTGAACTGTAAGAAAGGGAAAATTTTAGTATGTGCAGTGTGAGATAAAACTCAGAGATGAGTAACAGATGAGGAATAGACAGATGCAAGATAAGAATTGCAGAATAGATTGAAGTAGAGTAGAATTGCAAAACAGACAGAGGAAGAGAAGAATTGCATAACAGTTAGAAGAAGACCATATTTACAGAACAGAAAAGAAGCGGTAAGAATCGATTTATCTGTGTTGTTAGTTATTCAATCATTTATTTGTAATTAGGGAGGAAGGGTGGTGCTAGGGAGGATTGTTGTCCTCAGAGGTTCAAGTGGGTGCTTGAACACAGGGAGTTGTAGCTTTCATCTAGTTGCAGCCAGAGAAACCAGGGTGGCAAGATGGTGCAAGGGAGAACATTGGTTCTCTGATATATAGGTCAGTGCCTGTGTAACTGGAAGTTGGTGTTTCCATCCAGTTGGTGCTGGAACTCTTAGGAAGTTGTTTCTTCCATCTAGTTGGTGTTGGAACTCTTAGGGAGTTGGTGATTCCTTCTAGTCAGTGCTAGAGAAACTAGAGAGTTGGTGCTCTCAACAATTTGGAGCTTGTAAAACATAGGTAGTAGCCTCACTTTGAGTTGGTGCTCAAACATATATGATGTACAAAACTTAAAAGACTGCGTATCATTTCAAAGAAGAAGAGGTTTTCTCCCTTTATGGGTTTCCTCATGAAAAATCAGTCTCTGTGTATATTTTATGTGTGATTGATGCTCATTGTTTATGTTGTTCATATGGTGTATAATATTAATGGTCACTTGATTAAAGATTAAAAATGGTATAATAGACTTAAGATTGTTTAAGCACAGTAACAACTGATTCACCCCTCCCCTCTCAGTTGTCTTAGTAATTTCAACAATTGGTATAAGAGTAGGTTCCTTTTATTTAAAGGTAGATCTGTAAGCTTAAACATGACAAGTCATGAAGAGACTTTAGCCAATAAGCCTCCTTTGTTTGATGGAACAAATTTTTCCTTTTGGAAGGTTAGAATGAGAACATACCTAATGGCCTTAGTTGATGATGTTTGGGATGTAGTAGAGACTAGATATACAAAGCTTGTTGTGATGGCTTCCAAAGATGATAAGTTAGAATTTAGATTCAATTCTAAGGGAATGAATGATATCTTGAATGGACTTGTAGAATCCAAGTTTGTAAAGGTGACACATCTTCAAACTGCCAAATAAATGTGGGATAAACTTATTAGAAACTATGAAGGAAATGAGAAAGTAAAAGATGCTAAAATTCATACAATTAGGTTGAAGTTTGAACAACTAAAGATGAATGAAGATGAAACAATTAGCAAGTATTTTTTAAGAGTTGAAGAACTTGTGAATGCCATGAAGGGTCTTGGAGACAATATTGAAGAATCACTTTTAGTTCAGAAGATTTTAAGATCTTTGCTTGATAAATTTAATCCAAAAGTCTCTGCAATAGAAGAACTTAATGATCTTAAAACTTTTTCCATTGATCAAATCCTAGGAACTTTGATTGCATATGAAATGAGAATCAACAAAGATAAATCCATTACTAGAGAAGCATCTTTTAAAGCATACACTAATATCGATTTAGATATAGATGATATTGAGGCAAAATTTGTGAGAAGGTTAAATAAAGGATCAGGAAAATATCAAGGCAAGCTTCCCTTTAAATGTTTTAACTGTGGTAAGATAGGTCATTTTTCATCTAAGTGTCCCCATCAGAAAAAGGACCAGAACTTTGATGATGAAAAGAAGTACAAATTCAAGAAATATAGTAAAGAGAAAAGTTTGTGTGAAAATAATGACAATTCGTCATAAGACATAGATAGTGATTCATCATGTGAAGACAAAGTGAATGATTTTATGCTTATGGCTATGGTAGATCTTGATGATGAACACACAAGAGGTGAAATGGATGATGAAGAAGCTGTGGTGGATATGGAAGGTGAATTAATCAGTGCTTTGGAGGAAATTGACAGACTCGGATGTAAGAAGAGAAAACAAAAACAGTTGTTGAAGCAGTTTAAAATAAATGGTGAAAAACCTGNTTTTTGAAGCAGTTTAAAATGAATGGTGAAAAACCTGATAAAACTTTTCTCTACTAAAAGTGGAGTTAGAAGAGGCAAATAAAATAGAAGACATACTAAAAAAATAGTTTTTAGATAAGAAAGTGAGGTGTGAATCCTTAGAAGAAGAGATAGTAAAAACCAGAAAAGAAATGGAGAAGTTTAAGGGATTGTATCACCAAAATTTTCCAAGTATTAAAGCCTCAGAAGGATTAACCTCCATTCTAAATCAGCAAAGAAACTCAAAGTTGAAAGCTGGCTTGGGGTATGAAGAAGGATCAAGTAGTGATCATCCAAGTAATACAGAACCTATCAAGTTTCTCAAATCTTCAAACATTGACAACAGTCACTCTGCAGAAACATAGAAAGAAAATCAGCCACCAAGAAGGAATAAAAGAAAAAGTACCAGAACCGAATTTGTAGATCAGAGAGATTATCGACATGAAAGAAATAGACCTCCTTAAAGAAGACAAAATTTTTCAAGGTACAAAGGTTTTTTCTATGGTTATTGTTTTTTCTGCTCTAATTTTGGTCACAAAGCTATAAACTATTCTTTAAGATTTAGATATAAACAATCATGATATTCAACGAATAACCATCTTCCACAACAAAGATCAATGATGAATGAAAGGAACATACCTCAGACATATTGGGTGGAAACAATTCATACAGTTGTTCATATCCTTAACAAAGCACATCTCAGACCACACAGTGACAAGACTCCTTATGAACTATGGTTTGGAGGACCTGCTTCAATTAAGAATTTTAAAGTCTGTGGGAGTAAATGTTACATTAAGAATAATGATGAAAATATTGGCAAATATGATGACATGGCTGATGAAGGCATCTTCTTGGGTTATGCTACAAACAGTAAAGGGTACATATGCTACAATAAGAGACTGCATAAACTAGTTGATTGTATAGACACAAAAGTTGATGAAGAAATCCCAGTCAAAAATGTAAGCAATGATGATCCAAGCATAGAAGATATAGTTGAATACGAAAATGAACAGGTCCAAGGATCAAAAAGAGAAGAATTTGAATCAGATGAAGATATGAATACTCTGAATGACACACATTAGTAGAAAGAAGCAAAATCACCTCTCATAAGTGTTAGAAAGAATCATCCTGAAAATCAGATAATTGGAGATATAAATAAATGAGTTCAGACAAGAAGGAAATTGATTAAAGACTCAGAACAATATCATGTTGTTTTTTTTTTATCTATGAATGAACCTAATTTTTTTTATGAAGCCAGCCAACATGATAACTGGATTAGAGATATGAATGAAGAGCTTGAGGAGATTGAGAAGAACAATACTTGGGAGCTTATCCCTAGACTTGAAGATAAAAATGTAATAGGTTCCAAATGGGTGTTCAAAAATAAAATGAATGAAAAAGGACAAGTTGTTAGAAATAAAGCCAGATTGGTCTATAAAGAGTATGCACATGTTGAAGGTCAGGACTTTAATGAAATTTTTTCACTTGTGGCAAGATTGGAAGCCATCATATTGTTCCTTGCATATTCATGCCATAAGAACTTTAAAGTGTATCAGATGGATGTTAAGTCAACTTTTCTTAATGGAGATCTAGAGGAAGAAGTGTATATGGAACAAACTGAAGGATTCTCATTGACATATAATCCTAATTATGTTTTCAAGCTGAAGAAGGCCTTATATGGACTGAAACAAGCACCACAAGCTTGGTATTATAGTATGGACAAATTTTTACAAGACAAAGGGTTCAAGAAAGGTATTGTTGACAACAATCTCTACATTAAGTCTGGAGGTGATAATTTACTAGTTGTTTTTGTTTATGTAGATGATATTATTTTTGGTTGTACTAATGAATCATCTGTTCAGTGGTTTTCTAACTCTATGCAAACAGATTTTGAGATGTCCATGATAGGAGAACTGTCATATTTTCTTAGTTTAAAAGTAAATCAGAGTTCTGCAGGAATTTTTATCTCTCAAGAAAAATATTTGAAAGAGATGTTGAAGAAATTTTAGATGGAGGATTCCTCTCCTATTAGTACACCTATGGTGGTTGGTTGCAAGCTCAGTAAAGATGATATGTCACCCGATGTTGATCAAAGGACATACCGATCAATGATAGGATGTCTTCTGTACATCACAACATCCCATCCTGATATAATGCAAGCTGTTGGAATGGTAGGTCACTATCAGTCTGCTCCTAAACAAAGTCATCTATTAGTGGTAACAAGGATATTCAAATACTTGGAAGGCACAATGAATTATGGTCTGTGGTATCCCAGAAATTAGAGCTTTCAGTTAATTGCTTATTCATATGCTGATTGGGCAAACTGTGTTGATGAGAGAAAAAGCACCAGTGGAGGAGCATTCTTTCTGGGTGACTCATTAGTAGCATGGCTTAGTAAAAAGCAAGGATCCATTTCATCATCAACTACAGAGGCATAATACATTGCTATTGTTACTTGCTGCACACAAATTTTATGGATGATACAAACTCTTGCAGATTTCAAGGTAACTTACACTGATCCCATTCCACTTTACTATGATAACACCAGTGCCATCAGTCTCTTTAAGAATTCTGTACTTGATTTAAATTCTAAGCACATACACATAAAATACCATTTTCTTAGAGAACAAGTTACAAACATAATTGTTCAAGTGAATTAGATTCCTTCCACAGAACAGATAGCTGATATCTTTACTAAACCGTTAGCAGAGATCGCTTTTGGATATCTTCATCAAAATTTGGGGGTTATAACTTCTTTCATCTAATATGTTCACCTAATCAGGGGGAGTACATATTGAATATCTGTTGTATTTCTAAGTTGCTCATAGTTGACAGGGGGAGTATGTACTGCAACAACTCAGGGGGAGTGTGTTTCTTCTTTAACATTGATGTCAAAGGGGGAGAAAGTGTGGTAATTTCAAGGATGCTATAGTGGTATAGTTGCATGTTTTTCAAGGGGTTTCCATCAATGCCAAAGGGGGAGATTGTTGGCATGTTTTTTAGACAGAGGTAGAGTATGCGAGTTTAGATTGTTGGCATGTTTTTTAGACAGAGGCAAAGTATGCGTGTTTGTCATTGATGGTGACCCTCAGCATGATCAATAGCGTAGCGATAATGGAAAGATCAATAATGTAAGCTTAGAAGGAGGAAAACAATCAAAGAACGACAAAGGTTTCGTTTCAGAGTTTCATAGATTGGGAAATCCAAAGGAAAGAGGTTTGAACTAGCGATATGTGAAATCAGGATAACAATCTTGACTGTTGGAGTCATAGGACACGTGGCAAGCGATTGGAATTTCACTGACTTGCACATTGGAGGAGTCAATGGAGCATGGTGTGGGAACTCGTGATATGCAAGATCACAAAAAGATCTAGATCGTCGAATCATCAAGATCATGGACCATTGATTAGGCATGACAAAGGCCCGTGAAGTTGTGAAATCACGATAATATATGGACCGTTGGTTCCATAGATCACATGGCGAAAGATCATCATTTTGTTGACTGGAAAGTCAAAGGAGTGAAGTGCTTGTTTGATTGGCGAGTGGTCATATCTCGTGGTCACATTGTCAAGAGATGGAGAGCAGAGCTAGATAAGCCAAGCTCTATTTCAGAGTTCGTGACATGCAGAGTCGAGAGGACTCATCACAGAATAGCCGAGATGCGAAAGTACGAAATGCATTTTCGAATAAGGATGTGGTCACAGCCAGTGGTTACATTTGCAAAAGATGGAGGAAGAAGCTAGCAGTGTTAAGATCCATCTCGGAGTCTCGACGATCGTGACTTGGAGTATTGAGATCCTTCATAACAGGAATCATGAAATGCAAGATCGCGATGGGATCTAGACCGTTGGATCTTTGGAGATCTCGACCGTTGATCAGGCTTGAAAAAGTTCATAAGTTCACGAAATATGAAGTACCTTTTGGCGCAGCCTATGGTCACTATCGGTGGTCACATGAGGGGAAGAAGCTAGCAGTGCTAAGGTCCATCTCGGAGTTTCAGCGATCGTGGCTTGGAGTGTCGAGAACCTTCATCAGAGGGATGCTGAGATGTGAAATCACGAAATTCAAATTCTATTTAGCGCTCGGTCAAAGCTAGTGGGCATATGAGATAAACGTGAAATCCTGTGGATTTAATCCAACGGTGCTGGTTAATTGAAAACTTGATTGAAGGGTTACTGTTTCACCTCACAGGTAATCGAACAATTACGATTCAATTAGCAGAACTGAATCATAATTATTGGACGGTTGGCGATTCAGTTGCTGATGCGTTTTCTTGGAGATTCAAGGTGTAACTTAAAGGTGGTATAGAATAAAATGGAGATGCAATGACTGTGGAAGGTTGGTTGTTCTGAATGACAAATGAGTTGAACTATAAGAAAGGGAAAATTACAGTATGTGCAGTGTGAGACTGACAATATGTGTAGTGTGAGATAAAACTCAGAGATGAGTAACAGATGAGGAATATACAGAAGAAAGAGTAGAATTACAGAACTACTTGAAGCATAGTAGAATTGCAGAATAGATAGAGGAAGAGAAGAATTGCAGAACAATTAAAAGTAGACCAGATTTACAGAACATAGAAGAAGTGGTAAGAATCGCTTTATCTGTGTTGTTGGTTATTCAATCATTTATTTACAATCAGGGAGGAAGGGTGGTGCTAAGGAGAAATGTTGTCCTTAGAGGTTCAAGTGGGTGCTTGAACACAGGGAGTTGTAGCTTCCATCTGGTTGTAGCTAGAGAAACCAGGGTGGTAGGGTGGTGCAAGGGAGAACATTGGTTCTCTGATATATAGGTCAGTGCCTGTGTAACTGGAAGTTGGTGCTTCCATCCAGTTGGTACTAGAACTCTTAGGAAGTTGGTGCTTCCATCCAGTTGGTGCTGGAACTCTTAGGGAGTTGGTGCTTCCTTCTAGTCGGTGCTAGAGAAACCAGAGAGTTGGTGCTCTCAACAAGTTTGAGCTTGTAAAACAGAGGTTGTAGCCTCACTTTGAGTTGGTGCTCAAACATAGATGATGTACAAAACTTAAAAGACAGCCTATCATTTCAAAGAAGATGTTTTTGTTGGAAGATTGGTTGTTGTCATTGATGTCAACCCTACTCATGGGTTTTTGAACATGAAGGTATTTGTACATGAAGGAAAATGCACATGAAGATACAACACCCATGGATGGATAGTATACATAATGTTGTTTCTGGTGGTAGGTGGCATGTCACATGGATCCTCATGGTTGAGGAGAAATGAATTTTTGAAGATGACAAAGTGAATTGTACATGTAGGCCCTGAAGATAATTACAGAAAATAATTATAAAATAAGAAAGTGTCAGGTCGACCCTAATGTTAAAAGGAAGTGACATAAATGGCATAAATAAACATAATTATACATTCATTTGATACAATTCGAATTTCAGAGGGAACAAGAAGTAAAAGAAGGTCTGTTTTCAAGGGAGGATGAAGTCTTTTGGTGATGTGTTCTAAGGTATGTTATTTTCAGGTCATCTTACCATTTTTTCTAGAATGATTCAGATGGTGAAATGACTATGGTAGTGAGAAGACATATCAAGGTACCTCTGGTAAAAGGTTCAGCTCTTTATTCTCTATAATTATGGAGACACACTCTGTGGAAGATAGGGTTTGTGAGCAGTCCTGAAGCTAGTCAATAAACAAGTGTTTTGGGTAAAACAATCATAACTTCTTCATACATAATCCAAATGAAGTGGGACCACTTATATTAGAAAGAGTACGGAATGTAGTTTTATTTGTGCAAGTTTCTGAATCAGATGTTAAATATTGAGCACGGGGCATGCTGTACAAGTTGGGTATTCTGAACAGACCAGAATTGAATAAAGTCTACCATTCTTTCTATAACCTCTTTTTGGGGAGGATTCAAGGAGTGAAAATTGGAGGAGTTTTAGAGAATACATTGAGTAATATTATCTATAGGATCAAAGTACTCCAAGAATTGAAGAATTGATACATTGAGCAATATTATCTTATAGGATCAAAGTACTCCAAGAATTGAAGAATTTGTAGAATTGAAGAAGTCTCAGAAGCATTATCGTGTTCTATGTGATGATTGGTTGATGGTGATGATTTAATGTAAAGTTTTATTATCTCTCATATATTCTTTGGGTAGAAGGAAGGGCAAGGATGGAGAGTTCAAATATCTCTTTGGATATTGAGCATTGTATCTTCCTCTTTGAGGTTTATCCTCCCTTTACATTTGGAAATAGCTACCTTGGAAGTCATTACTTCCCTTGAACAATAACTATTGATTATTTCTCATATATTGTGCATGGTGTATTGTGGTGTATTGGTGTAAATCTTATACTATTATTTATTTCTCATTGGATATAGTTGAATGGTTTAAGTATAAGTTGAAAAAGATTTTAAATTGTACTTGATACTGATTCACCCCCTCTCAGTATCAACAGTTTTCTCCGTTTATGGGTTTCCTCATGAAAAATCTGTCTCTATGTATATCTTATGTGTGATTGATGCTCAGTGTTTATGTTGTTCATATGATGTATAATATTGATGGTCACTTGGTGAAAGATTAAAAATGGTTTAATAGACTTAATATTGTTTAAGCATAGTAACAACTAATTCACCCCCGCCACCCCCTCTCAGTTGTCTTAGTAATTTCAACAATCGGTATCAGAGCAGGTTCCTTTTATTTAAAGGTAGATACGTAAGCTTAAACATGACAACTCATGAAGGGACTTCAGCTAGTAAGCCTCCTCTATTTGATGGGACAAATTTTTCCTTTTGGAAGGTTATAATGAGAACATACCTAATGGCCTTAGGTGCTGATGTTTGGGATGTAGTAGAGACTCGATATACAAAGCCTGTTGTGCTAGCTTCCAATGATGACAAGTTAGAATTTAGATTTAATGATAAGGGAATGAATGCTATCTTGAATGGACTTGTAGAAGTCGAATTTGTAAAGGTGATGCATCTTCAAACTGCCAAAGAAATGTGGGATAAACTTATTAGAAACTATGAAGGAAATGAGAAAGTAAAAGATGCCAAACTTCAAACATTTAGGTTGAAGTTTGAACAACTAAATATGAATGAAGATGAAACAGTGAGCAAGTATTTTTTAAGAGTTTAATTTGTGAATGCCATGAAGGGCCTTGGTGAGAATATTGAAGAATCACTTTTAGTTCAGAAGATTTTAAGATCTTTGCTTGATAAATTTAATCCAAAAGTCTCTGCAATATAGGAACTTAATGATCTTAAAACTCTGTCCATTGATCAACTCCTAGGAACTTTGATTGCATATGAAATGAGAATCAACAAATATAAATCCATTACTAGAGAAACATATTTTAAAGCAACCAAGAATATCGATTCAGATATAAATGATATTTAGGGAAAATTTGTGAGAAGGTTAAAGAAAGGATCAAGAAAATATCAAAGGCAAGCTTCCCTTCAAATGTTTTAACTGTGGTAAGATAGGTCATTTTTCATCTAAGTGTCCCCATCAGAAAAAGGACCAAAACTTTGATGATGAAAAGAAGTAAAAATTCAAGAAATATAGTAAAAACGAAAAGTTTGTGTGCAAATAATGACAATTCCTCATAAGACATAGATAGTGATTCATCATGTGAAGACAAAGTGAATGATTTTATGCTTATGGCTATGGGAGATCTTGATGATGAACAAACATGAGGTGAAATGGATTATGAAGAAGCTGTGGTGGATATGGAAGGTGAATTAATCAGTTCCTTGGAAGAAATTGACAGACTCATATGTAAGAAGAGAAAACAAAAACAATTGTTGAAGCAGTTTAAAATGAATGGTGAAAAACCTTATGAAAACTTTTCTCTACCAAAAGTGGAGTTAGAAGAGGCAAAGAAAATAGAAGACATACTAAAAAAACAATTGTCAGAGAAGAAATCGAGTTGTGAAGCCTTAGAAGAAGAGATAGTAAAAACCAGAAAAGAAATGGAGAAGTTTAAGGGATTGTATCACCAAAATCTGCCAAGTATTAAAGCCTCAGAAGGATTAACCTCCATTCTAAATCAGCAAAGAAACTCAAAGTTGAAAGATGGCTTGGGGTATGAAGAAGGATCAAGTAGTGATCATCCAAGTAGTACATAACCTATCAAGTTTGTCAAATCCTCAAACATTGACAACAATCACTCTGCAGAAACAAAGAAATAAAATTAGCCACCAAGAAGGAATGAAAGAAAAAGTAGTAGAACCGAATCTGTAGATCAGAGAGATTATTAGCCTGAAAGAAATTGACCTCCTCAAAGAAGACAAAAATTTTCAAGGTACAAAGGTTTTTTCTATGGTTATTGTTTTTTCTGCTCTAATTTTGGTCACAAAGCTATAAACCGTTCTTTAAGATTTAGATATGAACAATCAAGATATTCAACGAATAATCATCTTCCACAACAAAGATCAATGATGAATGGAAGGAACATACCTCAGACATATTGGGTGGAGGAAACTCATACAACTGTTCATATCCTTAACAAAGCACATCTCAGACCACACAGTGACAAGACTCCTTATGAACTATGGTTTGGAAGACCTCCTTCAATTAATCATTTTAAAGTTTTTGGGAGTAAATGTTACATTAAGAATAATGATGAAAATATTGGCAAATATGATGATAGGGTTGATGAAGGTATCTTCTTGGGTTATGCTACAAACAGTAAAGGGTACATATGCTACAATAAGAGACTGCATAAACTAGTTGATTGTATAGACATAAAAGTTGATGAAGAAATCCCAGTAAAAAATGTAAGCAGTGTTGATCAAGGCACACAAGTTATAGTTGAATACGAAAATGAACAGGTCCAAGGATCAGAAAGAGAAGAATCTAGATCAGATGAAGATATGAATACTCCGACTGACACAAATCAGTAGAAAGAAGCAAAATCACCTCTCAGAATTGTTAGAAAGAATCATCCTGAAAATCAGATAATTGGAGATATAAATAAAGGAGTTCAAACAAGAAGGAAATTGATTAAAGACTCAGAACAATCTCATGTTGCTTTTTTATCTATGAATGACCTAAAAAGTTTGATGAAGCCAGCCAACATGATGATTGGATTAGAGCTATGAATGAAGAGCTTGATCAGATTGAGAAGAACAATACTTGGGAGCTTGTCACTAGACCTGAAGATAAGAATGTAATAGGTTCCAAATGGGTGTTCAAAAATAAAATGAATGAAAAAGGACAAGTTGTTAGAAATAAAGCCAGATTGGTTTGTAAAGGGTATGCGCAAGTTGAAGGTCAGGACTTTGATGAAACTTTTTCACCATTGGCAAGACTGGAAGCCATCAGAATGTTCCTTACATATTCATGCCATAAGAACTTTAAAGTGTATCAGATGGATGTTAAGCTAACTTTTCTTAATGGAGATCTAGAGGAAGAAGTATATATGGAGCAACTTGAAGGATTCTCATTGATAGATAATCCTAATTATGTTTTCAAGCTGAAGAAGGCCTTATATGGACTGAAACAAGCACCACGAGCTTGGTATTATAGAGTCAACAAATTTTTACAAGACAAAGGGTTCAAGAAAGGTACTGTTGACAACAATCTCTACATTAAGTCTGAAGGTGATAATTTACTAGTTGTTTTTGTTTATGTAGATGATATTATTTTTGGTTGTACTAATGAATCATCTATTTAGTGGTTTTCTAACTCTATGCAAACAGAGTTTGAGATGTCCATGATAGGAGAACTATCATATTTTCTTGGTTTAAAAGTAAATCAGATTTCTGCAGGAATTTTTATCTCTCAAGAAAAATATTTGAAAGAGATGTTGAAGAAATTTCAGATGGAGGATTCCTCTCCTATTAGTACACCTATGGTGGTTGGTTGCAATCTCAGTAAAGATGATATGTCACCCGATGTTGATCAAAGGACATACTGATCAATGATAGGCAGTCTTCTGTACATCACAACATCCTGTCATGATATAATGCAAGCTGTTGGAATGGTAGGTCGCTATTAGTCTGCTCCTAAACAAAGTCATCTAGTAGCGGTAACAAGGATATTCAAGTACTTGAAAGGCACAATGAATTACTGTCTGTGGTATCCCAGAAGTCAGAACTTTCAGTTAACTGCTTATTCAAATGTTGATTGGGCAAAATGTGTTGATGAGAGAAAAAGCACTAGTGGAGGAACATTATTTCTGGGTGACTCATTAGTATCATGGCTTAGTAAAAAGAAAGGATCCATTTCATTATCAACTACAAAGGCATAATACATTGTTGATGCTACTTGCTACACACAAATTTTATGGATGATACAAACTCTTGTAGATTTGAAGGTAACTTACACCGATCCCATTCCACTTCACTATGATAACACCAGTGCCATCAGTCTCTCTAAGAATCCTGTACTTCATTCAAAATCTAAGCACAGACCAATAAAATACCATTTTCTCAGAGAACAAGTTACAAACATAATTGTTCAAGTGAATTATATTGCTTCCACATAACAAATAGTTGATATCTTTACTAAACCATTAGTAGCGACCCCTTTTGGATATCTTTGTCAAAAGTTGGGAGTTATAACTTCTTTCATCTAATCTGTTCACCTGATCAGGGGGAGTACTTATTGAATATCTATTGTATTTCTAAGTTGCTCATAGTTGACAGGGGGAATATGTACTACAACAGCTCGGGGGGAGCGTGTTTCTTCTTTGACATTGATGTCAAAGGGGGAGAAAGTGTGGTAATTTCAAGGATGCTATAGTGGTATAGTTGCATGTTTTTCAAGGGGTTTCCATCAATGCCAAAGGGGGAGATTGTTTTCATGTTTTTTAGATAGAGGCCGAGTATGTGTGTTTAGATTGCTAGCATGTTTTTTAGACAGAGGTAGAGTATGCGTGTTTTTCATTGATGGCGACCTTCATCATGATCAGTAGCGTAGCGATAATGGCAAGATCAACAGTGTAATCTCAGAAGGTGGAAAACAGTCAAAGCACAAAAAAGGTTTCATTTCAGAGTTTCACATATTGGAAATTCCAAAGGAAAGAGGTTCGAACTCATGATATGTGAAATTGTGATAACAATCCTGACCATTGGAGTCATAGGACACATGGAAAGCGATTGGAATTTCGTTGACTTTCACATTGGAGGAGTCAATGGAGCATGGTGTGAGAACTCGGGATATGCAAGTTCACTAAAATATCTGGACCATCGAATCATCGAGATTGTGGACCATTGATCAGGCATGACGAAGGTCTGTGAAGTTGTGAAATCGTGATAATATATGGACCATTGGTTCCATAGGACACATGGCGAAAGATCATCGTTTCGCTAACTGGAAAGTCAAAGGAGCGAAGTGCTCTTTTTATTGGCGAGTGGTCATATCTCGTGGTCACATTGTCGAGAGATGAAGAGCAAAGATAGAGAAGCCAAGCTCTATTTCGAAGTTTGTGACATGGAGAGTTGAGAGGACTCATCACAGAATACCCGAGATGCAAAAGTGTGAAATGAATTTTTGGATAAGGCTGTGGTCACAACCAGTGGTTACATCTGTGGAAGATGGAGGGAGAATCTAGCGATGTCAAGCTCCATATTGGAGTCTCGATGATTGCGACTTGGAGTATCGAGATCCTTCATCACAGGAATCACGATATGCGAGATTGTGATTAGATATGGACCGTTGGATCATTGGAGATCTCGACCGTTGATAAGGCTTGATAAAGTTCATAAGTTTGCGAAATACGAAGCGCCTTTTGGTGCAGCCTGTGGTCACCGTCGGTGGTCACGTGAGGGGAAGAAGCTAGCAGTGCTAAGATCCATCTTAGAGTTTCAGTGATCATGACTTGGAGTGTCTAGACCCTTCATCACAGGAATGCCGAGATGCGAAATCATGAAATTCAAATTATGTTTAGTGCTCGGTCACAACTAGTGGGCTTGTGAGATAAACGCGAAATCCTATGGATTTAATCCAATGGTGTTGGTTAATTGGAAACTTGATTGAAGGGTTACTGTTTCACCTCATAGGTAATCGATCAGTTACAATTCAGTTAGCAGAATTGAATCATCATTCTTGGACTATTGGCGATTCAGTTGCTGATGCGTTTTCTTGGAGATTCAAGGTGTAATTGAAAGGTGGTATAGGATAAAATGTAGATGCAATGACTGTGGAAGGCTGGTCATTCTAAATGAAAAATGAGTTGAACTGTAAGAAAGGGAAAATTACAGTATGTGCAGTGTGAGACCGACAGTATGCGCAGTGTGAGATAAAACTCAGAGATGAGTAATATATGAGGAATAGACAGAAGCAAGAGAAAAATTGCAGAACAACTTGAAGCAGAGAAGAATTGCAGAACAAACAGAGGAAGAGAAGAATTGCAGAACAATTAGAAGTAGACCATATTTACAGAATAGAGAAGAAGTGGTAAGAATCGATTTATCTGTGTTGTTGGTTATTCAATCATTTATTTATAATCAGGGAGGAAGGGTGGTGCTAGGGAAGACTGTTGTCCTCAAAGGTTCAAGTGGGTGCTTGAACATAGGGAGTTGTAGCTTCCATCTAGTTGCAGCCAAAGAAACCAGGGTGGCAGGGTGGTGCAAGGGAGAACATTGGTTCTCTGCTATACAGGTCGATGCCTGTGTAGCTGGAAGTTGGTGTTTCCATCCAGTTGGTGTTGGAACTCTTAGGAAGTTGTTTCTTCCATCCATTTGGTGTTGGAACTCTTAGGGAGTTGGTGCTTCCTTCTAGTTAGTGCTAGAGAAACCAGAGAGTTGGTGCTCTCAACAAGTTGGAGCTTGTAAAACAGAGGTAGTAGCATCACTTTGAGTTGGTGCTCAAACATAGATGATGTACAAAACTTAAAAGACTACCTATCATTTCAAAGAAGAAGAGGTTTTCTCCCTTTATGGGTTTCCTCGTGAAAAATCCATCTGTGTGTATATCTTATGTGTGATTGATGCTCATTGTTTATGTTGTTCATATGATGTATAATATTGATGGTCACTTGATGAAAGATTAAAAATGTTTTAATAAACTTAAGATTGTTTAAGCACAGTAACAACTGATTCACCCCCCCTCTCAGTTGTCTTAGTAATTTCAACACTTCTGGACATTCCCGAATTCACAGAGTGTAGAAAGACTTTCCTTCACACAGGGTGGGGACCATTCTTGACCAGTATGAAGGGCCATGATGATGGAGTCTCACTACAATTCACTCTTGGGTTCGATGGGAGGCTAGCTCTTGTAGGGTCTCTAAAGAATCAATTTCCTCAACCATTAAATTTCCATGGGTTGGGGATCAATGGTTCAAACAACATCATTTTACACGTCCAAGATACAACAGAGTATTCAAGCCTGAATTTCAAAACGTTTATGGAGCCAAAGGATACTCAAAATAATGGATCAAGGATGAATTTATTAACCCCCTGATCGTAATTTGCAGGATTATCACTTGTGAATGTAGGTACTCTGTTTTCAAAGCTTGCCATTTTCGTCTGTTAGCCCATTTCCAATTTAATAAACCCTTGAATTTTCCTTTCTACTTCCTGAAAAGTCTTGAGAAAGTTTCTTCCCAAGTGTAAAAACTTGGCAAACCCTCACAACAGTCTATTCCACCACGACCTCATCAAATTGTTTGTCATATATGAATTAAAAAAGTAGGGCAAGACATGGGATGAGTTCCTATACCAATTCTCAAAACCCCATCTCACAGTCAAGACCAACAAGAGATCAATTGATTTAGGGGTTGTTACTCCATCTAAGCCTCATTCTCCAAAGATTCCAAAGCCTCCAACTCAAACTATCTCTTTATCTGATCAAAAGGACAAGAAAATTGTTGATTCCCCTACAACCTCATCAGGTAAGAAAATAAAAAATCCTGCTGATAATTCCCCATTTCCTTCAACACCTATTGATCCTCAACATAAGAAGATACAAGATGCATTTCAACAAGACTTTCCTTCAGTACCTACAAATAGAAGAGTATCCAATCGATTCAAGGGGGGATATTTTAGAAGAAGTACTTGAAGTACAAGATGAAAACCCAATTTAAAACCTCCAAGCACTTTGGATCCTATCCAATTATCTTTTGATCATGAAATCCCCCATAAAAGACTCATAGAAGTTTCTGCAGAAGTGTTTGAGCCGGATAAATAAGTTAAATCTGAACCTATTCTCTCTCACAAAAACTCTGTTACTCCTTCCTCTGAGATGCCTACATCATATTCCAAAGATGATATACCTTATACATCCATCAAGGGATCCAATACCTCTTCTTTTGAACCATTTTATCATACCCCAATTGTTGAGAAATTGCAACAAGAAAATGCTTAGTTGCTTCAACAATTGGAAGAGTGAAAAACTATGGTTAGGCATCTACATCATGATAATGTTGTATTGCAAGCAAAGGTGAATTATCTCTAGCAATTGGTTGATCAAATGACCACCACCAATTGTAGCCTCCAGATGTAATTGAAACATTATAAAAGGCCCAAGATAAAATCCCCAGGACAAGAGGAAGAAGCTTCTAAATCCAATCCACCCCCTCCTTCACGAGTCTAATTATGCCAAGTGATTTATTTTTGTTTGCAGAGGGACCTGAAAATCCTTAGGCGTGGGGGTAATGTTGGGTTCATGTTTTTACTATTTTGTTTCGATGGCCAATTCCATTTTTCATGCGATATTACATATGCTATGATCTCATTTAGCCATTTTGAAGTTTTTCTCAAAGCTTTATATATCAATTCATCATGAATTTGCACCAGGCATGTATACTTGTCATTTTTGCAATGATTTTTTGATCAATTTATCTCAATTTGATGTTTATGAAGATCTAACGTATGGTTTTCTTGCAACAGGATGGAATCACGATCCGATCCTCCATCTGGTACCTTATCTGGACTTTGTTTAACACTTGATCCGACACACGATTTGACACTCAGAGAACATAGGAGATGGCGGTTGGTGCATTGGCGAACTTTGATGGATGAATTGGGGATATAGGTTTTATTCCCCCTCATTCCCTCCAGTTACAGTGCTTGACACACCTCAGTTTGGGTAGTTACAATGATCATTTAGTGGCACACAAGATTGTTAGAAGATGTTGTTGTTAGAACACATTAAATGAGTTTACTATTTTTAGAGAGTGTCGACCCTTCTAGTGGTCGAACTCTCAAGCTGTGTAATCACCTATAAATACCACTGACTGTGACACAACCGAGAGATAATTTTTTTTATTTGATACAGACATTATCACCATTTTGTTCCATACTCTTTTTTTATGCTTAACGACAGTGTTGTGTTAATTTAACAACTGCGTTTTCCTGTTGGAGTGTAGTCACGACCTGCTGGGGGGCCCACCAATGGTCTGGGTGATTGTGTATATCAGTACATATTTACATTTATCTTGTTTCCTTACTTAGATTTCGAAATTGTCTCTTTACTGTATGAATTTCTAAATTTCAATTGTTATTGTGTGTATATGTTAATTACATATTTCTTATCTAATTTATCTTCCTTAATTGCATATTTCTTGTTGAACTGTGTATATCATAGAGGGATGTCCATGGTTGTGTGTTAAGATTACATCTTATTTGCAGGTTGTAGGAGATGGTTAATTGCAGTGTTATGTTTTTTTCTTCCTAGCTATAATTTAATCTGCAGGGTACTAATTTAGATAGGTTCATTTGAAGTTTTGATAGATTAATTTCTTTAGTTTTGATAATTTTGACAGAGCACTAATTTAGATTGGTTTATTTGTAGCTTTGATAGATTAGTTGTTTTAAGTTTTTATAGTTTTGACATGGTACTAATTTAGATAGTTTTAATTGCAATTTAAATTACTCCCTGTAGGTCTGTTTCATTTGTTAATGTTGCTTCATAATGATAGGATTGAAATGGATTTTGATTTTTGATTTTTAATAGCATTTTGGTTGATTTTGAGTATGATTCTTATGATAGTTTAGTTCACTTAGGTTATGAATTTTAATGAAGTCTCAATTTTGAATTTGAGTTGTAATTTCTAATTAGCATTAGTCAAGAGTTATAGGTTTGCACAAAGTGTTTTTATTGTCATTCTAAATATGAATTTGAATTAAGATTTTTAATTAGGATTTAAATTATGAGTTTATGAGTTTATAGCTTTGCTTGAGTTAGTGATTTTAATGATTACTTTCCAACAATTGTATGATAAAGTGAATGATTGATGCATAATGTTTAGAGATCACATGGATTCCAAAAAGACTTAGTTTTGTTTCTACAATGGAAAAACTCTCTATAGATTGCCTTATCCATACTTTCCATTTCTCTATAGAAGTTAGCATTGAATTAATTCCACTTGAACTGTCACTAATAGTCAGATGCCATTGTGATGTTATTCGACACTGAAGACACAATCATCACCTTTGAATACTTTCCTTCTTTTTACTGCGAGATAGGAATAGTTTTGATAAATTAGAATTTGAATACAGTCATAACACTTTTTCTTTTTGGTTAAGTAGATTAATGTTTATTCTTTGCAAAATAGAAATAGTTACGAGTTTTTTTTAAGAATAGAGTTCACTTGTCAAGATTACTTGCTTACTTGTTTACTTGCTTGTTCATTCAGAGATAGATAGATTAGTTTCTTACTTTCTTACTTACTTTCTTAGAGATAGATAGATCAAACAATTCTGAAATAGGTTACTTGTTGTTTGCTTATTTAAAAATAGATTTAATAGATTAACTAGATTTGAAATAGATCCCTTGTATTTGATTATATAGAGATAGGTCAAACATTCCATAGTTCATTTTTTAAGGTTACTTAGGGAAAATAGTTTATAGTTATAGACTTGCTTGAAGCTTATTAATTAAAGGTTGCTTTACATAGAATTTGTTGTTTAACTAGATTTGAAAGGTCATCTCTTTAGAAAGTAGAATTGTAAATTGGATAGAGTGTTGATCCCTAGGGTAGACCATCTCCTTAGCTAGACAATCCTTTCATTAGATTTTATTCCTTGGCTCATACAGTGCCACAAATCTAAGTTTACTCACCCTATGTTGACAATGTAATTGAGGGTATTAGTACATATAGAGTACCCGTCACCATCATTCCAAGGCTTCTTGTAGACTTCTTCAAAGCATCTTCTTGTGAGGGTCATGCTTAAAGTTATTCCATAAGGGGACCACTTTGGATACTTTACCAAATACACCCATCACTTCTATATGCTTCCATCCTTGCTTCAGGGCTTCTTCTAGGATTGACCAAATTTGAAATCAATGACAACCATCTATCCAACAAAGTATGCAAGGTGGAAAAGATGGCCCTGAGGAGAGGAGCAAAGAAGGTCGCACATGTGATAAATTTTTTCATACCATACATAATTTGCATGAATAAAAAGAACATATATATGCGTATTACAGAACGAAAAATCATGTACAAGGTATACATGATTTGCAGTGGAGAAAACATTGTATGTCCACAGGTTTCCAACAAGGTGAATCATGTATCTGGTTCTTTGGAAATGTATAGATATGTACATGATGATAGGTGACATAGCCAGGATGTATAGGTGATATTTAACAGATTCTTGGGCAAAAGATATTTCTAGATTATTGTTGAGGTTTGGTATTTTGATTTGTATGGTTACTGGAGGACAAGGTTGTCCTCATATTTGGTGACATTTTATTGGATGAGAGGAATATTTTTGTCCTCAGTCCTTGTGACATATAGAGGACTAGTTTTTGATGTAGACCCCCAACCCTTGGGCCAAGATCCACGCAGGATCATTCTAAATCTTCCCCTGAGTCTGATTGACTCTTTGGTTTCCCCACAAGGAATACCACACACACAAGGTGTATTCCACAACTGACCAACAAATATGATTGGGGATTTTCTTTTCCTTTTGGGATTTCAGATTTCGCAAATCCTGTTGTCGAGTTCCTTGTCTCTTCAACCTCCGAAGCCCAAAACATCAACGAGGGTTGACTCCTTCAATGTGCTAAACAGATGCCTCTTGTTGCCACTTATTTCAACTTTTCAGAACTTGAGTGATCGACCAACACTTGTTCCTCTTCCCTTATGATTTTTTGGTTTATGAAATTTCCCCTTTTTGGCGATATTGATCATTTTTCAGGAATGATCTTAAGACCGGGAGGTCGTGCAAAACCTAATGAGGCAGGGGGTGCTACATCAACTGGTATCGGAGACTGATTTTGTTTATTTCAGGCAGAGGGAGAAAAGGAGTACTCTGATACACATCATTTGGTATCAGAGCGGGATTTTGCCCGTATATCGCAGGTAGAGGTAAAGGGAAGACAAAGTGTTGAAGATCTATAGTGATTGTTACAGGGCGCAGCAGTTAAAACACAGTCAGGTTGACTGTAGGAAGGATAGAAGCACTCTTAGTTGCAGAGTGACAACAACAAGATTTCCAGGAGGGAAGGTAGAGGCAAGAAAATGGATATTGAAGGCCATAAGCGTGGTCAAAGAGAGAACCCCCAACAATAGAGTGAGACTGAGATGGACAAAGAACTTACTAAGATCAGAGTGAGGATGGAGGATCTTGCATTTCGAATGCAACAGGATGCAAAATCGCGATGGGTATATGAATGTCCCATAAAAATGAAAGTGAAATGGCCAGTCAAGGAGTTATTGGCCCGAAGGCAGCGGAACCCGTTGAAGGAATGGCTGAGGTATGTGGAAGACCTTAGGGTTGAATAAGAAGTGGTTCATGTGTGTGAACCAGAAGCTGGGAGAAATCTCAGTGATGATGAGGAGAAGAAATCACTGGAAGATCTCAGAGACTATCAAGCGGGCAGTGAGGAATTTTCAATTTGCCAGGAAGGCAATAAGAAGAGGTCACAAGATGATCTCAAAGACTGCCAGGAGGGCATAATAGAAAATTCAGGTCACCAGGAGGGCAATGGGATGAGATCGTTGGAAGATCTTAGAGACTGCCAGGAGGGCAGAGAGGAAATCCCAAATTTCCAAGTGGACAGGGGAAAAGAAGTGAGACTGTTTGAAAGTCTCAGGAGCTCAGAAGTGAGTTCATTTTAGCAGGGACTGATGATGGAGATGGGATTGATTGATCTCATAGACTGCCAGGTGGGCAACAAAAAAATCCCATGTTGCCAGGTGGGCAAGGGAGAGAAGATGAGACTGACTGAAAGTCTCATGAACTCAGAGGTGAGTTCAGATCAACGAACAGAGCTGATAGAGGAAGATCAAAAGAGCATTCTAATGATTGGAGGGATAAAAGTATTCCTGCCATATATCCCAGTTGAGGCTAGCGTGTGTGTTTCCGAGGCAACAACAGAAGACAGACAACCAGCAGAGACTGTCATAGAGAAAGAGATGGAGCAGATATCAGAGGCTACCCAAGTAGAGGAAAGGGAGCATTCAGAAGAATGGCTCAAAATTTTCAGCCAGGAAGCTGAAGGGGAGACAACTGCAACACTGAAGCTGACAACAAGGGAATACGAAGAGCATATAGATAAGATGCTCATTCCATGGGAGAAGGAGTTGGAGATGCTGGAGGATTGGTTGAACCATCTAGAGCCAGTAGATGAATTCCATGAGAAGACAGTCATGCAGATGTTAGCAGAGGATCATTCCAAGGAATCGCTCAGAAATTTCAGCCAGGGAGATGAACAGATGGTAACTACGGTGTAGAGGCATGCAACGATAGATGAAGGAGAATTCCAGTTTGAGGAGCAGCTAGAGGAAGCTGGAGATATGCCAGTAGGGGAGCTGACAGTCAAGTTGTCAGAAGAGAAAGCTAAGAAGATACTCAGTGATGAAAATGCAGAATAAGAGTCTACATCAGAGTGTCCAGCTAGTGCCATAGAAGAGGAAACCAACATGGGGGATCATGATGATCTACCCATCTATAAGGAGGAAGTGCAGCCGAGAAGACTGCATAAGGAGAGCCATCCACTAGAGCAGCTGGACATGATAATTGAGGAGATCGGAAGGCTGATGATCCGATCAATAGAAGTGGTTAGCAAAGGGAAGTTGAATAGAGGAGAACCTGCCATAGCAGCAGGGCAACAACAGTAGTGAAGCGATGGAGCGGATGGACAACTCCAAATAACTATTTGGGATCTATGTGGATTTCAACAATGATGCTGGGAAGCTCATAAGCATGAGATCATGAATTTTTCACAGCAGAGGAGTATGATGCAGGAGCATCACTCCAAGCTAGCTACCCTCCATTCAACCAACACATCAAAGCGCACATTCGATGAGAGAGAGAGGTGCAACCTTATCGATTTTCAAATTTTGAGAATGTAATTAAATGTTGTAAGGATGGTAGAGACAAAAATCCATGCATATGAGTGGTATTTAGTAAAGGTTGCCTTAAATAGGTTGTAAGGTTGAGATCTAGATCCGATTCAGACTAGACAACCATTCAGTATAATTGAATGTAAATTAATGATAGTTGGTAAGGATGGAGGGAAGAGCTCGATGAGCCCCTCTTTGTATCTAGTAGTAAGTTTTAGAAGGGGAAGAGAGAGTTGAGACTCTGTTGCAGTCCGAGCTTAAACACATTGTAATCATGCATTCTTGATTAATACAAACAGATTAGTTTTTCCTGCATGTTGTTGTCCACATGTTTATGAGTTCATGAATGAATGTCTTTATGTGTTGATGATATGTTGTAGATGTATGTTAGGTATGCATTTGTAGGGATAGACATAATTTACTGTCTATGAGTTCTTTGATTCCAGTTTTGGGTTCTTTGAGGCTTCATGCAAGAGGTTGCATGATAGAATACTGCGGGTTCCATAAGCCTGTGCAAGGAGTGCACTTCTGAATTCTGCAAATTCAGACAAAGATGTGCCAAGAGGGCGCACCAGTGGAAGTCATTGACTCAAGAAGACTCCTCAATCTTGTTGAACACCTTGGAGGTAAGACTATGTAGAGGAAGGCACAGAGATAACATAATCACCGAGGGTTTGGTGGAAGCTCTGCCAGGAGGGAATTGAGCAAGTGCATAGAGTGCACAGGAAGAACTCTGTTTCGAGTTCAGGGAAGACAGAGTCACTCAAGATTCTGTAGAAACTCTACCAGGAGGGCATTGAGCGAGTGCAAGGAGTGCGCCAAGAAGAACTCTCTTTTGAGTTCTGAGATAGGAGAAGTGTTAAGGATAAAGACCTTCACAGGGTTACTGAACACCCTGCAGGCTCAACAAGGAGTTCTTGAGCAGGAAGTTGCTAGAGGGAATTTCCATCCTTTCAAGGAGAGAAAGGGGCAGATACTTTAGAGGCCTGAACAATTGAAGCTCAAGAGAATAAAGACCTGTGCAAAGAATGCACCAGGCCAACACCTGAGTAAAGTGTTGACAGATAGTTATCTGAAGGCTCGTTAGGAAGCAAGAGTGGGAGCGAGAGAGGACTTGGTCTAAAAGTCCTGAAGCTCAGGACATATAGAACCTTTGTGTGTAGAGAGTGCAGAAGTCAAGAAACCTTTCAAGGTTTCAGAGAGGACTAAGATTAGGAGGAAAAGTGTCTTTGCGCATAGAGCCATAACTGCAAGGAATCACAGAAGTCAAGACACCCTTCGACGGGTGAGAGTTTAAAAAGCTCAAGAGGGACAACGTATTTAGAATGCAAGCGAAAGCCAAGGATACATGCTTCATAGGAGGAGAAAAGGCAGAGACCTTTGAAGTGTTTGAAGTCTTCCAAGTTCAGGAAGAAGCGAAAGCTCAAGAGGGAGCACAACTACTGTTAGATCAGCTGGAGAGAACGAGATCTGGACCATTGAATCTACATCCAGGAAAGTAGGATGAGAGTGTGCAGGAGAAAGAGATCTGGGCTGTCAGATCTGGGTGCATGGACCAATAGCCATTGAATCCAAGAGAAGCTGCACGAGGTTTGACCCTCGTATGTGAAGAGGGGAACGAAAGGCCTATTTCAACATTTCGGCTACCGAGAGATACAAAGGGTAAGAGTCGGGACTCTTGACCCACAAAATCATGAAAGGATCCTGACCCTCCAACAGGAGGACATGTGGTGAGTAGTCGAGGTTTCGGGGAAATTCTCGAAAGGAGGATTTCGACATTTCAATTAACGGGAGATACAAAGGGTAAGAGTTCAGAACTCTTGACCCATGGAATCTCAAAAATACATAAGACATTGGATCAAGAGAGGATATGAGCCATTGATCCCATTATGGAGTGGAAGACCGACATTTCGGGGTTCGGTACTTCGGTATTTTGGATACCGGGAGCTCGAAGGGGCAAGGAGTTGTTGCATCTGGGATCACGAAGTCCTGAAACGTGAAAACCCAAAAACAGATGGAGGAATAATGTTAGGCTATGGAACAGGGTCAACCATTTTGACATTTCAGGGTTCGGCTTTTTGGCCATCCCAAGGACAAGAAACTGGGCACTACAGCATTGGAAACCCCGAAGTTCTGAAAGCGACGTATTGGTGGAGTGGGACTATGGTCATAAATTTTGGCAGTTGGGGATTCAACATTTCGGCAATCCTGGGGACAAGAAGTTGGGCGCTTGACATTGAAAGTCCTGAAGTCACGAAACACGACATACCTTCGGAGTTGGGCTGTGGTCACAGAGGACACAATCACATAGACCGGAATTTCGACATTCAGGGGATCGAGGAGCTAGAGAAATCAACACCAGGGTTCGCAAAATCGCAAAACCCGAAATCACTTTTTGGAAAGGGTTGTGGTCATGTATGGTGGCCATGTGGAGGAGAAGACTCACACCTAGTGCATTTCTTGTGCCAGTGGAGTTTTCATGAAGGACCTATGGATCAGATTCTTGGGATTCTGATAGGGACCCGAGGGAGCCACTTCGGCTCGAGGAAGAATTCAGGAACGATCCTAAGACCATGAGGTCATGCAGAACCTGCTGAGGCAGAGGGTGTTGCATGAGTTTTGTCCTCAGATTTGAACGATTGGATAAAGTTACATAAAATAATTATTGTGTCTCATGTATTGATGATTCATCTATGATCTTATTGTTTCCGCTGCATATGTTTTCATTCAATAATTTTAGTGTAAAGTTCTTCGGTGATAGTTAGATCATCAGGAAGAAATTTTCAAATCTTAAATTAGTCACATAGAGTTTCATGTGAAAATTGACATGAGATCAGATATTGGGATTTGAAGAGAATTGGATCATCTTGAGACACTTTGTTGGATACAAAACTGGAAGAGTGTTGTACTTTTTCTTCTTCTTGTTCTTGTTTCAGGCAAGTGAAGATGGTGAATACACTGAAACTTGAGGATAGGTTGGAAGGGGAAATCAAATTCCAGGCTTGGAAGGCAAGGGTTCTCCTCTTGTTGGAAGATAATGACCTCAAGGAGGATGTTGAGGATGTGGTTCCTAACCTGACGGATCTAGTAGATTTGGCATTCCACAAGAAGAGGGAAGTGAAGGCCAAGTGGGTATTTCTAGAGTCCATGAAGGACCACTTGATTCCTCACATTTTCGAGAAAGAAACTACCAAGGATACATATCATGATTTGATGGGTCTTTACCAAAACAAGAATACTTGCAGGATGCTACACTTAAAGAATTGACTTCAGATTGTCAGGATGACCAATGAAGACACAATTGTCAGTTATATTATGACTATTACTCAGATCCAATATTAGATAATAACTATTGGTGAGACAATACATGATGCTGAGTTGGTGAATGTAGCATTGATAGGTCTTTCTAGGTCATGAGAACCATTTGTGCAGGGGATCTATGCATGAGACAAGTTTCTAGACTTTGAAAAACTACATACATATTGTGTCCAGGAGGAGAACCGATTAATATCCGTAGATGATATGGATGGTTTGGTAAAGAATAAAAATGATGAGAACTAGGCCCTTGCAACCCACATTAGGAAGGGAAGAAGGGGTGCTCTAGCTAGAAGAGGTTTGTCAAGGAGAAGGGATTCTCATGAGAGGGAGGCATCTCGAAAGTCAAGAAAAAGTAAGGATATTAGTGAGATAAAATGTTTTCAATGTCATGATTTTGGAAACTATGATTCACAATGTCCACACCGAAGGGGAAGAGGAAGAAGGAAGCATACATCAATAGTAAAGGTTGATGAGGTTGCGGATAGGTACAAGAGGGAAATAATGTTAGACTCCACCATTTGAGGTATTATCTCTAGCAAGGAGAGATGGTTGGTGGATAGCGAACAATCTTATGATATGACATGTGCTAGAGAGTTTTTTTACACTTTCACATAGACTCACTCAGAATTACGTGTGGAGCTTCGTATGGGAGCCAAACATTTAGTATGAGGATTCGATACTGTATTGTTTTGATTGGAGTCATGAGATATACTGAGGGTGTTGAACGTATTGTGGGTGCCAAAACTCAGGAGGAGTGTCTTCTCAGTCTCAGAGATTGAGAGGAAGGGCTATCACGTATTTTTTCAATATGGACAGGTACTGCTTGTGCCCAGATGGTCTAGCTTCATATCAATAATGGTTCTTGAATTTAGGGAGGGAAACCTATATAGGTTGAGGGGCCAACCTATGAGTGATATAGCCAATAGGAGCAGCGAGACAGATGAGGAGGAGTAGGTGGTTCTGTTAAGAACCAAATATTGAATACAAAAGCACCACGACAGATATAGAAGAACAATATAGAAAAACACAACTTTATTATATCAAACCCTTGAGGTAGGGCAACATCGTACAATGGATCCTATTATGGAAGGGATCCTCTCCTGTTCACTTGCCTCTTCGAGGGGGCATCCTCCTATT
>SNQJ01S0010187.1:88280-108930 GCA_010110895.2 Picea sitchensis
ATTAAGAGAATGATCTATAAAGCTTCTAGAGGGATAATTTTTGGGACACCAAATGTACAAATCCAACAAATTCTCATTCAATTTTAAGCAAAATTAAATAAAAAATATTATTAGAAAATAATGAAAAAATAAAACAATTTGAAAATTTAAAAATATTAATATTATAAAATATATAAATATATTTTATAATATATTACATCCCACCAAAAACAACCAATACACACCCTACCCACCATCATGTCTTTAATTCTACAGTTTACCATAAATACATAAATATATTGATTATCAAAAGAACTAAATCTTTTTTATTACATGAAATGAAATAAATTTTAATTATTATTATTATTATTATTTTAATACATTATATTACATTAACAATGAACATCTTTTCAACGAAAATGTTGCTAAATCTCAATGCAAATCTAAATGCAACTATAGGGAAAATAAAAATAAAAAAATTAAAACGAAATGATGATCAAAGATTTTGTAACATTGTCCGTTTTAATAAACCATTTGAGGATCATGGTTTTAGTTTTACCACTGAAAATGCGGAAGTTCTCTGATCTTGTTCGGGCAGCTTGCTATTTTATTCGCCAGCTACTCGTATCACATACTTTTTCACTTGCAGGTCCGTGTTCATTGCAACAAGAGATCTTACATTTAACGTAGGTAGCCAGCGGTTTTTTGGTATAGAGAGACGGTCGCATAAAACATATTATCGATGTGCTCTTGTTTTTGACAATATGGCAATATATAAAAGCTTGTGTGTTTTAAGTAGCACATCCATCTCTTTTATTTATGGGTGATTAACTCTTATCTGGACTTCCTATTTCAATTTTCCAAGACCAAACCCTTTAGAAATCATGATTGAACCTTAGCATTATGCACCATAAAATGTTATAAAAGAATTGGAATATCTGACTTGTATCCCTGTCATAATGTATTTTGGAAGTTATTATATTTCTATATAGAATTATATTTCTCTCAATTCTTCTAATGGATAGGTGTCCATAACATTCATTTCTTATATCACCATTACTCTCCTTTTGGGTTAATGATGATGATGATGATGATTAACGTCTACTAAGACCGAATTGGTCTATTGGACCTTAAGAGGGTAAGTGATTACTTGCGATTCTTTAGAATTTTATTTCTGTCCTCGAAAAACATTAAGAGAAGCTTTCCAAGATCACCATAGTTTTGTTGAGTTAAGAGAAACTTTCGAAGATCACCATAGTTTTGTTGAGTTAAGAGGTTAGGAAGGTTGGTAGTGTGAAAAATATTTTGAAAATGAGATCTGATCTGGGAACATGCTAGACAATCTAAGAGAAAGTGTTTTTTATCTTCAACCTTCTTAGTGTCATAAAGGTGACACACTCTTTCATCCCATGGCGTTTTAGGAATTGACCAACGCCGAATTTCACTATGGAGCTCGTGAGAATTTGTGCTTATCTTAGCAATGCTTATTTTTTTTTTTACACTCGTCAAAACATACAGATAATTTTGATCTTCTAGATTAGGGTTGATTACATCCTTATAATACCTTAACTTTGTTTTTTCCTCTAACTCTTTATCACACCACATTTTCCCCTTAAATTTTGATTTGATGATATTTTTAATAGTATCTTTATTGTGCAAAATGGTGTCTTCCATGATTCCTCAATATTTTAACCAAGACTGGGCATCTTTATGCCATCCTCGCTTGAGTTGATGATGGTTACGACTCGGTTTTGAAGCAATTTTAGGAAGCCTATTGTCTTCCATTTTGTTTAACTTGTTCTTATACATTAAGTATCTAGTCATAGCCGTTCTCAATGGGGGAGAGGTTTTTTTATAAGATGAGGATGTTAGAATATAGAAGATGGTGTGCTCATTTTACAATTGACGATACCGTCGTCACCCAACCATAGGCCGAAGCCACCCTCTGAGCACCTTAACCTTGACTGAGAATTCCTTTGGAAGCGAACCCTAGGCTAGATAGCCAAACAAAGGGTAGTGCACATTTCCCCAAGGATAGCGCATCACAAAAATCTGATCAGATAGTCCAAACCCTAGCCAAGAGATAGTCCAAGCCAACACCGAAACTGCTAGCTGCAGCAGCTGCACCTACAAATCTCCTCCACACATGCACACCAATCTGGGAACTGCAGTGCGCACCAAACTAGGAACTGCAGTGTAGACCAAACTAGGAACTGCAATTTTGAGATGTTGTCAAATGAGAACTAGCACTTTGTATTTATACTGGTTCTTCCAGATTTGTCGGGGCCGACTTCTCCTTCTGGATATGTGTCTATTCAATATATTATTATTATTTCTGTTTGACTTCTTCTCTTGAAGGCTAATAACCTAATATAAATTATCTTCTTGAGCCGACAAGACTTCTGGAGTTATTAGCCAACTCATTAGGGTTTTCTCTTGCTTTCCGGAGTCTTCTATTCTCTTCAGGTTCACACGTGGAGGTAAATACCTCCCACAGCTACCATAATATTAACACTCCCTCCTAGCTAGGGAGGTATTGCAGGTAATGGTCTTGAGCAGAAAAATATACCATTTACCCGGTAGCTTCAATATAGTCGTCTAGACTATCTCATGACTAGATCATGAGCATCACCATCACCATCAGTTGCATCATCTCTCGAAACCATACTTCATCTGAGTAATTAGACATGATGTTGGATAAGTCACTCACACCATAGAGTGATAAAAGAGCCACTCTTATAATCTAGAGGAGTAAATGCTCTTAACCAATTTCCGTCTGGAAAATCTTTGTTCATCATTTGTTTGGATGGTGATTATTTTCAACAAACTGCTGATAGTCTTCAAGGCAGTTAGAACAGAGATAGAACACAACTGTGTCTATCCATAGTAGTACATAACTACAATCTAGTGGTTCACTACCACACCAAGTAACACACAAGTACTTGATCAACAACGTATGGTTGCGAACAATGGATCATATCCACCACAGTAGTCCTCATCTACTGTCATACAATCTTCATAACAAACATTTGATAGAAACCTACATAGAAACATTGTTATGATGTATATTGAATTATTTGGGCCAATCTTTCACTCACATCTGTGAGCTCTGAAAGAATATCTGCCTCACGAATAGTGGAACATATCCACCACAATAGTCTATATATACTATCTTCATAACAAACATCTGATAGAAACCTACATAGAAACAATGTTATGATATAAACTGATTTTTCTGGGCCAATCTTTCACTCACGTCTATGAGATCTGAAAGAATATCTGCCTCAAATAGTGGAACATATCCACCACAGTAGTATATCTCTATTGTCTAGAGACAGGTAGTCTCCATAACAATCATCTGATTCCATCCTGCACAAAAAACATTGTTAACAATAAACTAAATCATCTGGGCCAATCTTTCACTCACGTTTGTGAGATTTGAAAGAATATCTACCCTCATCAACAATGGGCTATTTGCCCTATTCTTCTCAAACAAGGAAGACATATTGTTTCTGGTTTCTGAGCATGGACCATTCCTCACCCTGGGCCATTCTTCCTACACTAATCAAAGTGCACCCTTGACAGAATGTATAAACCCTAAGGAATGTCTGAGTCTGGACCATTCCTCACCCTGGGCCATTCCTCCTACACTAATCAAAGTGCGCCCTGGAGAGAATGTATAAACCCTAAGGAATTTCTGTCCTGGACCATTCCCCACCCTCGGCCATTCCTCCTACTCTAATCAAAGTGTGCCCTGGAGAGAATGTATAACCCTAAGGAATGTCTGTCCCTGATTGCTAAGCCTGGACCATTCCCCACCTTGGGCCATTCCTCCTACACTAATCAAAGTGCACCATGGAGAGAATGTATAAACCCTAAGGAATGACTGTTCGAACAATTTCCTCCATTAACCACAAGAGGAAAAGACTATCCTGCATCAACCTCCAAAATGAACCATTCCTCACATTAACCACAATGAAAAATTGTTGTCCGGCGAGGTGGGTCAGTCTTCTTGAGTAACCCTCAAGAAGAGAGACTACCCTAGACCACTCCCCATGTTAAACACAATGGGTAGTCACTGTCTATGATACATCAATCAGACTACTTCCCATGTTAACCACAATGGAAAGTCATTGTCCATCAGAAATCTCAATCCACTTTCCGAATAGGAAAGCATCTGTCCAAGCCGAATAGGAAAGCATCCAAGATGGACTATTTTCAAATTCTTAAGGATGAATGTCTTCAATAATGTTTTCAGTGCTCCCTCCTAAATTGTAGAGTTATATTTTCCCCTTTTAATAAGAAGGAAGTTGTTTCCATGAGCTCTAGCTTGAGTACATAAACTCTTTCATCTTGGATAGAAGTTTTACCAAAATGTCTGCTTGTCTGCTCATCCATGGAGATATGTATTGGAGAGCCATTTTCTCCTTTCTGGTACTTCATCATGGATAATGTAATGCTTGATTTCAAATGTACTTTAGTCTAGAACACTGTGAAGGCTTCATGTAGATCTGATTGATAGAGTATATCATAGTTGGAAAGCTAGAACATATCCATGTGGCACTTCTTCTGTCATCATGAGATTTGATCTATTTAGTAGTCATCTTGATGTTATAGGAAATATTCACCACGCTTCTGCTATGCACTGGAGGTTCTCCACCAAGTTATCTTCTTCTATCCGTGTACAAGAGTCTCTTTATGGTATGCCTCAAAGTCTTGAGATTTCTCTTCATACGCTCTTTATTCAATTTCTCTGGAGAACATTCTTTGCATTCATCTGATGTAGAACTCCAACTCATGGATGTTGCGGATGATATAGTGACTCATGTAGTGATATGTCTGCTATACTGGAACAAGTAATCATCATAGTCTTCTTCCTCCATCTGGGAGAACCTCTAGTTCTAGATCTCTCAATGCTTTCATTCATAAGTCTTCCATACATTGTTCTTCATCATGAATTTCAGTTCTTCTGCTTGATTTCTTTTAGTGAGTTCATATCAGGCTGGTAATATTGTGATTCTTGATTCAATGACTGGTTGTTCTGGTTCCTCTTTCTTTCTTGGAATCCTCATGTTCTTCTTCATGTTTTTTTTTATCTCTTGGGTCCTTAGAGATTCCTCTTCTTCCTTTCATCATAGGATCACGGATCTGGATGGACAACTAGGAATACTTTAAGGATTCTCTATAAATAAGTCTTCTTGTGTGATTGAACTGAACATGTACTATCTTTCATGGCTGCTACCATGGATATATATATTTCATCATCTTCAATGGATCATAGGATTGGCTCCCTCCTAACCCTTGCTTCATGTAAGAGTGCATATAATCGACTCCCTCCATTTAAAAGAGTCCACGCTTCCATCTACATCCTTATTGTCTTCAGCAATATATAATTTTCTCTCTTGTTTAACAGATTCCACGCTTCCATCTTGTTGTCTTCTACAAAATTTCATAAGTCTTTTTCTAATTTCCTTTCGATTGCTAACTTCTTTCTGTCTTTACTTCTTCCAAGTTTCTTCAAGATTGATTTTGATTTCGACTTATCTTGTAATAGATATATTTCATCTTTTCTTGTATAGTAATCCTTATTTTGTTTGTTCTTTCATGGATATAGTTCTTCTTGGAACATTTTATCTTTATAAGAGATAGATATACAAGATATGTACGGAGACGATGCAAACAACATATGTACATAATATGAGAAGAGTGTTGTTAACTTTTAGAATAAGATGTCTCTTTCATCCTACTTAGTCTTCTTTGTAGGTTCCTTTTCTTTGGCAATCGATGCTTCATATTTCTCCTTCCTTTTCTTTTGCTCGGGATACTGATTCTTGTAGTGACTGTACTTTTGACAGTTGAAGCATTGTACTTTTGAAATGTCTTTCTCTTGATTTGGCTTCCTCCTTGAGCCAAACTTCCTTTTGTTCCTGAAGTTCTTGAATCTTATTGTGAAGTCTTGATCATCGTATTTCCTCTGGGGTTTCTCTTTTGCATTGATCCTTGATTCTGCTTGATCATCTCAAGTCCAAAGTTCTTCAAATGTCAGATACTCCTTCCTTGTTTTCATGCTTGCAACAAATGAATCCCACGTCTTAGGAAGACCATTGAGTACTATGTTCACCAATTCCTTTTCCGAAATGATATCTTCAATATCTTGTAGTTGATCTCTTAACTTGGAGATTCTTACAAAGTATGATGTTATGCTGTCATCATCATTCATCTTCATGTCACAGAGCTCATTCTTCAGACTCATAACTTGTCCAATGTTTCTAAATGAGAAGAGATTTGTTAGGGCATCATACATCTTCTTTGATGAGTCAATATGGGAGATGTAGGGTATCAAGTGGTCTTTTATGGAATCCACTATGATACTCATGCGATTGATGTCAACATCTTTGAACTTCTCCATAGTTGCAACGTTTTGTGGTTCCTTCTCTTCTCCTTCTTCAAACTCTGGGTTCACAATCTTTCCTTTCACGATATCCAGTACTTTATTCTTGGCAAGGATGAGGTCAATCATTATTCCACACTCTGAAGTTAGAGTCTCCATCTAACTTGTTCTCAGACTTCATAGAGTTAGTCATGGTTGTTTGACTTGGTCAAACCCTAGATTTGACCAAAAATTCAAATTTCATGTCTTGGCTTGCTGAGAGTATTAGGAGTGCACTAGGCTAGGGTGCACTGATCTGTTTGGAGATTAGGTCAATATTTTCACTTAAGGTGCTTCAACAATAGGTTTAAGGTTTCTGCAATTGCTCCTACTAGTAACCCTAGCGGCAGTGTCTTGGGAGCTGCTTCTACTAGTAACCCTAGCGACAGTTTCTCGACGATCTCAATATCCTAGCGTTTATGTTTCCTTCCAACGTTTAGACTGAATGAAGGAGGTGTGGGCCCATAACCTGTTAGAATATAGAAGATGGTGTGCTCGTTTTACCATTGACGATACCCTCGTCACCCAACCATAGGCCGAAGCTACCCTTTGAGAAACTTAACCTTGACTAAGAATTCCTCTGGAAGCAAACCCTAGTCTAGATAGCCAAACAAAGCATAGCGCACCTTTCCCCAAGGACAACGCATCACAAAAAGATGATTAGATAGTCCAAACCCTAGCCAAGAGATAGTCCAAGCCAACACCCAAACTGCTAGCTGCACCTGCAACTCTCCTCCACACGTGCACACCAATCTGGGAACTGCAGTGTGCACCAAACTGGGAACTGTCGTGCACACCAAACTGGGAACTGCAATTATGAGATGTTGTCAAATGAGAACTAGCGCCCTGTATTTATACTGGTTCTGCCAGATTTGTTGGGGCCGACTTCTCCTTCTGAATATGTCTGTTCAGTATAGTATTATTATTTCTGGCCAACTTCTTCTCTTGGAGGCTAATAACTTAATATAAATTATCTTCTTGAGCCGACAAGACTTCTAGGGTTATTAGCCAACTCATTAGGGTTTTCTCTTGCTTTCCAGAGTCTTCTATTCTCATTAGGTTCACACGTGGAGGTAAATACCTCCCGTAGCTACCATAATATTAACAGAGGATGGGATAGGGTGTATTTCCTTTAATTTTGAGAATATAGGTTATAAAATTATTTTGTATTTTCTCTATATTTCTCCAGGATTCATGAGAGATACTACAACCCCATATTTCACATCCATAAATAATAACATGTGTAAGGAGAGTCTCAAAGAGAATTTTATTCTTATCCCAAATCTAAAGCTCGACTGAATTACAATTGTTTTCAATCCCATAATAATCTTTCCATCTCCCAATAATCCTTTTCTCAATGCTATAATTCCAGTTGAGTTTGTGGTGAATATCAATTCCAAGATATTTTTATGAAGTCACTTTCTTCAAGTTGTTGTTGTCATATACAAAGGTATCATAAGTGGTTTTATTGGATTTAATAATCGTGACCTTAGCAGTATTAACAATCATACCCATATTGGAGAAAAAATCCTTGAGGATTCTTAGTTGGTTTTCAAGATCATGGGGACTCATTTCCATAAGAACAATATAATCATCATAAAGAAGAAGATTGATGACTATACCAGTGAGAGTAGGCCCGACACAACCTGCTTTTTCCAAACAATCTTCTAACTTGTCAATGTGTATACCAAAAAGGGTAGGGGACAAGGGACACCATTGTTTGACTCCAATATTGCAGTTAATCTCTTTCGACTAACCCTTGGTGTTTTTATACTTAGAAATAACATTCTCATACATCCTTATTGCAACAACCCTCAACTTGAGAGGCACTTTTATTTCTTCCAACCTATTCCAAAGTTTTTTCCTAGGAGCCATGTCAAAAGATTTTCTAAAGTCAACAAAAAAACAAAAAATATTGGTTTTAGTATTGCAAAAATCCTTTGCAGTGATCCTAAAGGTAACAATATGGTCCACAATTGAATGATATATCCTAAACCATGCCTGGCCTTTAGTTCTTTTACTGTGAATTTCTAGCCAAAGGCTAATCTTCTTTTCCAAAATAATTCCATAAAGCTGGGCTAAAATCGAGTTAATCGTAATGGTCATATAATTAGAGGGAATGTTTCTATTCCCATTTTTAAAAATATGAACAATGAGGCTCTATGTCCATGGTTTAGGGAAGCCCTGCTTGACTGCTAAATTGAAGAGCTTGTGTATGTGAGGGATAAGGATAGGCCCTTCGATTTTAAAAATTTCAGCTTAGTATCCTTCCATGTCCTTAACTTTCCCATTTGCAAGCCTCTTAACCCCGAAATCTATCTCATCTAAAGAAAAAACTCCATCCTCTATAGGGACAATAGGAATGGTGTTCACGACATTAGGGAACTTGTAAAGACTTTTAAGGTAGGAATTCCAGTCCCTTAAGGGAATCATATTATTTTCTTTAGTATTGCAGTTTATAATTTTGATGCAAAACTTCCTAGGATCCAACTTAGATAGTTGTGAAAGCTTCTCTTTCCTTTTATTGATATAATGCCTTTTTTCCTTTTAATTAGGGATTTGTACGTATTGGTCTTAATGAGTTTTAAGGACTCATTAGAAACATCCCTAATGGATTTCCCAACAATTTTACATTCTTTGTCATACCAAGGTTTGGTCATTCTATTAGTCTTTTTACATTACACCTAGAAAAAGAACTTGTTAATAGAAGTGGAAAGGGTAGTTGTAAAATTATGATAGAGTTCTTCAATGTTGTCCTTATAAGTTAGGAGATGTAATTTACTATTTAAATCCTTTAAGAAAATGTCAACTTTACTTTTTTCAAACCAGAATTGTATTTGATTATAAGAATTCTCTTCAATGTTGCTCTTGTTCATGGAAACATTTAGAGTTAGGGTTAAAGGTTTATGATCATAGTTGGGTTCATGGTCATTTAAAGGTTAAAAGTTGATATTTGGTTGGAAACAAGGATATCATATATCACATAATCTATGATACTACCACTGAGCCCATGAATACAAGTCATTTGGTTGGAGTTTGGCCACTTCATTACTCCATTGCAAATTATTAGGTCCTGAGAGATGTAGAGCTTGACCATCTCAATACCAAACAAATTCTCAATTAGGTCTTTAGAGTTTTTTTTGTAGGTTTAGTTGCATTCCTAGCATTCAAGTCTCCTACCATGAGGATATTACCTTCATTTTTCAAATTATAAATATCTTGTTCTAAATTATTATAGGGACAATTGTTATCTAGATTGCTTTTCTTATAAAAACTAAAATTAATAGGTGCAAAATAACAAATTGCTATATACATCTTCTTAACATTGATGTCTAAAATTTCTATCCAAATGTACTGAGGGTCAATCTTATGAAGTTGAATATGAGGATAAATTCTTTTTCTAATATAACAAGCTATGCCTCCTATCCCTCTACGGTGGGACATTTTGTTCCATGCCGACCACAAGACAAATCCTTCTATGTTAGGGACCTTTGTGCCATGGATATGTTAGGGACCTTTGTGCCATGGAAAGCCACGATTGTTCCAAAGAAGGATCCCGAGTGTCCTAAATTCCTATTTATTATTATCTTTTGTTCTCTATCCCTAACAATAGCTTTTTGATTTCCAATTATTGCCAATTTCCTTCTTTTCTCTTTAGAAAACGTTGAGACTTTTTATTTGTATCAACACTTGATGATACACCATTTGACTTCTAGACTTTACAGTTCCAAAGAAAAAAACAAAATACTTCTAAAGCCCAAAGGAAGTTCCATTATATATTTAATTAACTCTAAATGAGTTTATGGGACATGTCCACAAACTATTTATATTCATCAATTTCAATGTCAAAGAATAAAAACTTATTCTAAACATTCCAAATTTTTATCCTTTTTATAATTTTTTTTATGAATTTTGTTCAAAATCCAATTAAAAATATAGAAAATTACAGATTTTAGTGATTGAGATTACATATTCCAAGTGTTCTAAGAATTTTTGAGTATGCTGAATCTATTTATGCATTCACAAACATGATTTAAGTAATGCAGAGCCATGATTTCACCAACAATTATATTGAGCCATGATTTCACCAACAATTATATTGCTTCATTCCAATAATAATTACCTAAAAATAAAAAATCTAAAACATTTAAAATACACAAAAAATAAAACTCAACTAATCATATTAATTAGTATTATAACTCCATGTTTTATTGATACAACAAATCTAAAAGGTGATACACCGACAAAGCAAATAGATACAACAAATCTAAAAGGTGACCAAATACAAACTCTTTTAGCAAGATCTATTTACTTAGATTGTTTCTACGTTGATTATAATAATAAATGATCTAGTCAATTCTCCCAACCCTATTAATGGCTTCCTAGTTTTTAATCAATTTCCTAATTTAATAGGAATTTGGCAGTTTCTTTTTTAATCAATTTCAGAATTTAATAGGAATTTGTCAGTTTCCAGTTTCCAATTTTCATTATTTTCTGATTCAGTTTGCAGTTTCCAAACCAGTTTCATTAGTTTCCAATTCCATAAGTTGTTTCTGGTTGCCATTAGTAACTGCACCTCCCAAAATGGAAAACTTTGATTAATTTGGTGATTGATTGAACTGACTAATGCATAGATTTTAAACAAAAGGAATATAGCTTTTAGAAAAACTGCACCCACCTAAATGGAAACCTTTGATTAATGTGGTGATTGATTGAACTGACTAATGCATAGATTTTAAACAAAGGAATATATATTTTAGAAAGTAAAATCTGGAGGAACATAAATCTCGGACACTAATTGATCATGGCAACCAAGTTGTTACTGATTTTGATTTTGCTTCATAATTATTCATTCTGTTGGATCACTGGTGTTTTGGCCATCTCAGACTCATTCTAATTATTGGTATATGGTTAATATTTATGTATGTTTTGTGTTGATTGTTTATTATTGTTTACTAGTTTAGATTCATTTAATTTTAGATTTATAAAAGTTTTAAAACTATATTTAAAGAAGATGAATGTATGATGAATTCAGATTAGTCTATTTTTATGGTTTTTATACTCATTTTTCCATAAATTTAATATAAATTTTATTTTATTATATTAATATTGCATATCTCATCATCTATACTAACTGTATATACACTTTTCTATTCTAATCAGAATCCAAAATATGGGAAGCTGCAGCAAGCATATCAGACTGTTCCTCTTCTCCATCCTGTTATTCATATGGACTGCACATCTATACTAACTGTATATACACTTTTCTATTTTAATCAGAATCCAAACTATGGGAAGCTGCAGCAAGCACATCAGACTGTTCCTCTTCTCCATCCTATTATTCATATGGACTGCACAGAGATCAAAACATCGATCATGTCCAGTTATTGAGATCAAGGTGTTACCAGGAACATGGAAAGTGGAGGTCCAAAATGGAGGAGTGTCAGCCATGCATATGGCCACGACCTATCTGGACACAGTGGTGATGTTCGACCGCACAGATTTTGGCCCCTCTAAGCTTCTGCTAGACAGACACCGATGCAGGAATGATCCAGATGACCTGGTGCTTAAACACGATTGTTGGGCTCACTCCATAGAATACAATGTGGCCAACAACACCATTAGGCCTCTTATGATATTATCTGATACTTGGTGTTCATCAGGAGCTTTTGCAGCAAATGGTACTCTTGTTCAAACGGGGGGGTACAATGATGGAGACAAGACCATTAGATACTTTGCCCCTTGCAAGTATTCAAATCCAAATTCAAGAAAAAATACAAATAAAAGCCTCTGTGATTGGCATGAGGAATCCAAAGTCCAGAGGCTCAAGGATAGACGCTGGTATGCATCCAATCAAATACTCCCTGATAACAGAATCATTGTGGTTGGAGGCAGAAGGGCCTTCTCTTATGAATTTGTTCCAAAGATTTCATCCCACGAAGGATTTTACAGACTGCCATTCCTACAAAAGACTTACACTCCATTTTCAGAGAACAATCTGTACCCTTTCTTGCATCTGTCATCAGATGGAAATCTGTTCATCTTTGCCAACAAGGACTCAATTCTCTTCAACTACAAGAAACATAGAGTTGTGAAAGAATTCCCCAGAATGCCAGGAGGAGGAGCTAGAAATTACCCTTCATCTGGGTCATCAGTGATGCTGCCACTTCACTCCACAAACTCGTTCCAAACAGTAGAAATTTTAATATGTGGAGGTGCACCAGAAAATGCTTACAACAAATCGAAATCTGGCAATTTCATTAATGCTCTCAATAGCTGCGGTAGAATAGTCATTACAGACCGAAATCCTAGATGGTCTATGGAGAAAATGCCCGAGCCTAGGGTTATGCCAGACATGCTCATTCTCCCCAACGGAGAAATCCTGATCATTAATGGAGCTCAGAAGGGTAGCGCTGGTTGGGAGCTTGCTATCGATCCAGCTTATTCCCCATTTCTCTACAGATCAAATGAAACCCTCGGTGGCCGATTCTCTGTACTAGCTCCTTCTACCATTGCCAGACTATATCATTCCACTGCTAATATACTTCGTGATGGAAGGGTTTTGGTCGGGGGTTCGAATCCCCATGTTGGTTACAGCTTCTCCGGGGAAAAGTTTCCCACTGAGCTTCGTCTAGAAGCCTACAGCCCTTACTATTTAGACATTTCTTATAAGAATCTTCGGCCTGTTATCACTTCAGTTATAGCACAGCACTCTTCCATTGCCTATGGCTCCAATTTCACAGTTGAATTCTTGATTGACTGTAGCAGACCCGTTCAAGATTTTAATAATTCCGACGAGAATATAAGGATCGAGTTTAATATATATGCTCCTCCTTTCACGACACATAGTTTTTCAATGAGCCAGAGAATGCTTCAACTTGGAGCTACCGGTCGTATGATAAAAGATAAAACGTATGTTGCTACTGTAATGGCTCCTCCTACTTCTGTAGCTGCACCACCTGGTTATTACATGTTATTCGTTGTCAACCATGGGATTCCTAGCATAGGAGAATGGATCAAATTTTCTTGAATGACTGTCGTTGACAGGTTTTGAATCACTCTCCTTAAGTCTATGTGTTTTTGTGTTGGCGTGTAATTGTAATCAAGAAAGTAGAATACAATTTTCTAAGAAAAAATCTGTCAAATATATAAATTATTTGGCTGTATAGTGTACGTTTTTCATTTTTNGTTAGAATATAGAAGATGGTGTGCTCGTTTTACCATTGACGATACCCTCGTCACCCAACCATAGGCCGAAGCCACCCTCCGAGCACCTTAACCTTGACTAAGAATTCCTTTGGAAGCAAACCCTAGTTTAGATAGACAAACAAAGGGTAGCACACCTTTCCCCAAGGATAGCGCATCACAAAAAGCTGATCAGATAATCCAAACCCTAGCCAAGAGATAGTCGAAGCCAACACCCAAAATGCTAGCTGCAATAGCTGCACCTGCATCTCTCCTCCACACGTGTGCACCAATCTGGGAACTGCAATGCGCACCAAATTGGGAACTGCAGTACACACCAAACTAGGAACTGCAATTCTGAGATGCTGTCAAATGAGAACTAGCACCATGTATTTATACTGGTTCTGCCAGATTTGCTGGGGCCAACTTCTCCTTCTGGATATGTGTCTGTTCAGTATATTATTATTATTTTTGGCCGACTTCTTCTCTTGGTGGCTAATAACCTAATATAAATTATCTTCTTGAGCTGACAAGACTTCTGGGGTTATTATCCAACTCATTAGGGTTTTCTCTTTCTTTTCAGAGTCTTCTATTCTCATCAGGTTCACATGTGGAGGTAAATACCTCCCGCAGCTACCATAATATTAACAGAGGATGGGATAGGGTGTATTTCCTTTAATTTTGAGATTATAGGTTATAAAATTATTTTGTATTTTCTCTATATTTCTCCAGGATTCACGAGAGATACTATAGCCCCATATTTCACATCCATAAATAATAATAGGTGTAATGAGAGTCTCAAAGAGAATTTTATTCTTATCCCAAATCCAAAGCTCGACTGAATTATAATTGTTTTCAATCCCATAATAAGCTTTCCATCTCCCAATAATCCTTTTCTCAATGCTATAATTCCAGTTGAGTTTGTGGTGAATATCAATTCCAAGATATTTTTATGAAGTCAATTCATTCGAGTTGTTGTTGTCATATACAAATGTATCATAACTAGTTTTGTTGGATTTAATAATCGTGACCTTATCAGTATTAACACTTATACCCATATTGGAGCAAAAATACTTGAGGATTCTTTGTTGGTTTTCAAGATCATGGGGACTCATTTCCATAAGAACAATATCATCATCATAAATAAGAAGATTGATGAATATACCAGTGAGAGTAGGGCCGACACAACCTGCTTTTTCCAAACAATCTTCTAACTTGTTAATGTGTATACCAAAAAGGGTAGGGGACAAGGGACACCATTGTTTGACTCCAATATTGTAGTTAATCTCTTTCGACTAAACCTTGGTGTTTTTATACTTATAAATAACATTCTCATACATCCTTATTGCAACAACCCTCAACTTGAGAGGCACTTTTATTTCTTCCAACCTATTCCAAAGTTTTTTCCTAGGAGCCATGTCAAAATATTTTCTAAAGTTAACAAAAAAACAAAAAATTTTGGTTTTAGTATTGCAAAAATCCTTTGCAGTGATCCTAAAGGTAACAAGATGGTCCACAGTTGAATGATATATCCTAAACCATGCCTGGCCTTTAGTTCTTTTACCGTGAATTTCTAGCCAAAGGCTAATCTTCTTTTCCAAAATAATTCCATAAAGCTTGGCTAAAATCGAGTTAATCGTAATGGTCATATAATTAGAGGGAATGTTTCTATCCCCATTTTAAAAAATATGAACAATGAGGCTCTATGTCCACGGTTTAGGGAAGCCTTGCTTGACTGCTAAATTGAAGAGCTTGTGTATGTGAGGGATAAGGATAAGCCCTTCAATTTTAAAAATTTCGTCTTAGTATCCTTCAATGTCCTTAACTTTCCCATATGCAAGCCTCTTAACCCCGAAATCTATCTCATCTAAAGAAAAAACTACATCCTCTATAGGGACAATAGGAATGGTGTTCATGGCATTAGGGAACTTGTAAAGACTTTTAAGGTAGGAATTCCAGTCCCTTAAGGGAATCATATTAATTTCTTTAGTATTGTTGTTTATAATTTCGATGCAAAACTTCTTAGGATCCAACTTAGATAGTTGTGAAAGCTTCTCTTTCCTTTTATTGATATAATACCTTTTTTCCTTTTAATTAGGGATTTGTACGTATTGGTCTTAACGAGTTTTAAGGACTCATTAGAAGAATCCCTAATGGATTTCCCAACAATTTTACATTCTTTGTCATACCAAGGGTTGGTCATTCTATTAGTCTTTTTACATGACACCTAGAAAGAGAACTTGTTAATAGAAGTGGAAAGGGTAGTTGTAAAATTATGATAGAGTTCTTCAATGTTGTCCTTATAAGTTAGGAGATGTAATTTACTATTTAAATCCTTTAAGAAAAGGTCAACTTTACTTTTTTCAAAGCGCAATTGTATTTGATTATCAGAATTCTCTTCAATGTTGCTCTTGTTCATGGAAACGTTTTGAGTTAGGGTTAAAGGTTTATGATCATAGTTGGGTTCATGGTCATTTAAAAGGTTAAAAGTTGATATTTGGTTAGAAACAAGGATATCAGATATCACATAATCTACGATACTACCACTGATCCCATGAATACAAGTCATTTGGTTGGAGTTTGGCCACTTCATTACTCCATTGCAAATTATTAGGTCCTGAGAGCTGTAGAGCTTGACCAAATCAGTACCAAACAAATTCTCAATTAGGTCTTTAGAGTTTTTTTTGTAGGTTTAGAGCATTCAAGTCTCCTACCAGGAGGATATTACCTTCATTTTTCAAATTATAAATATCTTGTTCTAAATTATTATAGGGACAATTGTTATCTAGATTGCTTTTCTTATAAAAAGTAAAATTAATAGGTGCAAAATAACAAATTTCTATATACATCTTCTTAACATTGATGTCTAAAATTTCTATCCAAATGTACTGATTCTGAGGGTCAATCTTATGAAGTTGAATATGAGGATAAATTCTCTTTCTAATATAACAAGAGATGCCTCCTATCCCTCTACGGTGGGACTTTTTGTTCCATGCCGACCACAAGACAAATCCTTCTATGTTAGGGACCTTAGACTCTTTATGCTCCCAAGTTTCAACTAGACAAATAATATCAATATCATTCGGGATTCAACTTATCATAAGACCTTTGTGCCATGGAAAGCCACGATCGTTCCAAAGAAGGATCCCGAGTGTCCCAAATTCCTATTTATTATTATCCTTTGGTCTCTATCCCTAACAATATTTTTTTGATTTCCAATTATTGCCAATTTCCTTCTTTTCTCTTTACAAAACGCTGAGACTTTTTATTTGTATCAATATTTGATGATGCACCATTTATCTTCTAGACTTTACGGTTCCAAAGAAAAAAACAAAATATTTCTAAAGCCCAAAGGAAATTCCATTATACATTTAATTAACTCTAAATGAGTTTATGGGACATGTCCACAAACTATTTATATTCATCAATTTCAATGCCAAAGAATAAAAACTTATTCTAAACATTTCAAATTTTTATCCTTTTTATAATTTTTTTTATGAATTTTGTCCAAAATCCAATTAAAAATATAGAAAATTACAGATTTTAGTGATTGAGATTACATATTCCAAGTGTTCTAAGAGTTTTTGAGTATGCTGAATCTATTTATGCATTCACAAACATGATTTAAGTAATGCAGAGCCATGATTTCACCAACAATTATATTGCCTCATTCCAATAATAATTACCTAAAAATAAAAAATCTAAAACATTTAAAATACACCAAAAATAGAACTCAACTAATCATATTAATTAGTATTATAACTCCATGTTTTATTGATTAATGATTAGTATTATAACTACATGTTTTATTGATTATACAAGAAGGAAGAAAACAAACAAATCTTTGTTTTTGTTAAATGGACCATTCTCATTTATAAATATAACTTCTTTACATATCACATGGAAAATAATCAAGCAACATAGTTAAATTTCCAACATGAAAAAGGATCAAGTAACATAGTTAAATTTTCAACATAAATTTATTTTTATTAAAAACATTAAATTTGTAAAAAACAAATAATAAAATGTCAAAATTATTGGCATTATTGTTTTTTTATTTTTTTAACTATAAAACAATAAAACAATGACATATATCGATAAAGCATGACTAATGTTAAAAGCCACACCGACAAAGCAAATAGATACAACAAATCTAAAAGGTGACCAAATACAAACTCTTTTAGCAAGATCTATTTACTTAGATTGTTTCTACGTTGATTATAATAATAAATGATCTAGTTAATTCTCCCAACCCTATTAATAGTTAATTCTCCCAACCCTATTAATGGCTTCCTAGTTTTTAATCAATTTCCCAATTTAATAGGAATTTGGCAGTTTCTTTTTTAATCAATTTCAGAATTTAATAGGAATTTGTCAGTTTCCAATTTCCAATTTTCATTATTTTCTGATTCAGTTTGCAGTTTCCAAACCAGTTTCATTAGTTTCCAATTCCATAAGTTGTTTCTGGTTGCCATTAGTAACTGCACCTCCCAAAATGGAAAACTTTGATTAATTTGGTGATTGATTGAACTGACTAATGCATATATTTTAAACAAAAGGAATATAGAATTTAGAAAAACTGCACCCACCTAAATGGAAACCTTTGATTAATGTGGTGATTGATTGAACTGACTAATGCATAGATTTTAAACAAAAGGAATATATATTTTAGAAAGTAAAATCTGGAGGAACATAAATCTCGGACACTAATTGATCATGACAACCAAGTTGTTACTGATTTTGATTTTGCTTCATAATTATTCATTCTGTTGGATCACTGGTGTTTTGGCCATCTCAGACTCATTCTAATTATTGGTATATGGTTAATATTTATGTATGTTTTGTATTGATTGTTTATTATTATTTACTAGTTTAGATTCATTTAATTTTAGATTTATAAAAGTTTTAAAACTATATTTAAAGAAGATGAATGTATGATGAATTTGGATTAGTCTATTTTTATGGTTTTTATACTCATTTTTCCATAAATTTAATATAATTTTTATTTTATTATATTAATATTGCATATCTCATCATCTATACTAACTGTATATACACTTTTCTATTCTAATCAGAATCCAAAATATGGGAAGCTGCAGCAAGCACATCATCTATACTAACTGTATATACACTTTTCTTTTCTAATCAGAATCCAAAATATGGGAAGCTGCAGCAAGCACATCAGACTGTTCCTCTTCTCCATCCTGTTATTCATATGGACTGCACAGAGATCAAAACATCGATCATGTCCAGTTACTGAGATCAAGGTGTTACCAGGAACATGGAAAGTGGAGGTCAAAAATGGAGGAGTGTCAGCCATGCATATGGCCACGACCTATCTGGACACAGTGGTGATGTTCGACCGCACAGATTTTGGCCCCTCTAAGCTTCTGCTAGACAGACACCGATGCAGGAATGATCCAGATGACCTGGTGCTTAAACACGATTGTTGGGCTCACTCCATAGAATACAATGTGGCCAACAACACCATTAGGCCTCTTATGATATTATCTGATACTTGGTGTTCATCAGGAGCTTTTGCAGCAAATGGTACTCTTGTTCAAACGGGGGGGTACAATGATGGAGACAAGACCATTAGATACTTTGCCCCTTGCAAGTATTCAAATCCAAATTCAAGAAAAAATACAAATAAAAGCCTCTGTGATTGGCATGAGGAATCCAAAGTCCAGAGGCTCAAGGATAGACGCTGGTATGCATCCAATCAAATACTCCCTGATAACAGAATCATTGTGGTTGGAGGCAGAAGGGCCTTCTCTTATGAATTTGTTCCAAAGATTTCATCCCACGAAGGATTTTACAGACTGCCATTCCTACAAAAGACTTACACTCCATTTTCAGAGAACAATCTGTACCCTTTCTTGCATCTGTCATCAGATGGAAATCTGTTCATCTTTGCCAACAAGGACTCAATTCTCTTCAACTACAAGAAACATAGAGTTGTGAAAGAATTCCCCAGAATGCCAGGAGGAGGAGCTAGAAATTACCCTTCATCTGGGTCATCAGTGATGCTGCCACTTCACTCCACAAACTCGTTCCAAACAGTAGAAATTTTAATATGTGGAGGTGCACCAGAAAATGCTTACAACAAATCGAAATCTGGCAATTTCATTAATGCTCTCAATAGCTGCGGTAGAATAGTCATTACAGACCGAAATCCTAGATGGTCTATGGAGAAAATGCCCGAGCCTAGGGTTATGCCAGACATGCTCATTCTCCCCAACGGAGAAATCCTGATCATTAATGGAGCTCAGAAGGGTAGCGCTGGTTGGGAGCTTGCTATCGATCCAGCTTATTCCCCATTTCTCTACAGATCAAATGAAACCCTCGGTGGCCGATTCTCTGTACTAGCTCCTTCTACCATTGCCAGACTATATCATTCCACTGCTAATATACTTCGTGATGGAAGGGTTTTGGTCGGGGGTTCGAATCCCCATGTTGGTTACAGCTTCTCCGGGGAAAAGTTTCCCACTGAGCTTCGTCTAGAAGCCTACAGCCCTTACTATTTAGACATTTCTTATAAGAATCTTCGGCCTGTTATCACTTCAGTTATAGCACAGCACTCTTCCATTGCCTATGGCTCCAATTTCACAGTTGAATTCTTGATTGACTGTAGCAGACCCGTTCAAGATTTTAATAATTCCGACGAGAATATAAGGATCGAGTTTAATATATATGCTCCTCCTTTCACGACACATAGTTTTTCAATGAGCCAGAGAATGCTTCAACTTGGAGCTACCGGTCGTATGATAAAAGATAAAACGTATGTTGCTACTGTAATGGCTCCTCCTACTTCTGTAGCTGCACCACCTGGTTATTACATGTTATTCGTTGTCAACCATGGGATTCCTAGCATAGGAGAATGGATCAAATTTTCTTGAATGACTGTCGTTGACAGGTTTTGAATCACTCTCCTTAAGTCTATGTGTTTTTGTGTTGGCGTGTAATTGTAATCAAGAAAGTAGAATACAATTTTCTAAGAAAAAATCTGTCAAATATATAAATTATTTGGCTGTATAGTGTACGTTTTTCATTTTT
>SNQJ01S0010187.1:112436-129170 GCA_010110895.2 Picea sitchensis
CTAAAACGCCATGGGATGAAAGAGTGTGTCACCTTTGTGACACTAAGAAGGTTGAAGATGAAAAACACTTTCTCTTAGATTGTCTAGCCTATACCCAGATCGGATCTCATTTTCAAAATATTTTTCACACTACCAACCTTCCTAACCTCTTCACTCAACAAAACTATGGTGATCTTGGAAAGTTTCTCTTAACTCAACAAAACTATGGTGATCTTGGAAAGCTTCTCTTAATGTTTTTCGAGCACAGAAACAAAATTCTAAAAAATCGCAAGTAATCACTTACCCTCTTAAGATCTGATAGACCAATTCGATTTTAGTGGATATTAATCATCATCATCATCATCATTAACCCAAAAAAAAAATAATGGTGATATAATAAATGGATGTTATGGACGTCTATCCATTAAAAAAATTGAAAGAATTGATTTGATTTAGATTTGAGAGAAATAAACTACTATATAAAAATATGATAACTTACAAAATACACTAGGACAACGATACAAGTCAAATATTCCAATTCTTTTATAGTATTTTATGGTGCATAATGCTAAGGTTTAATCATGATTTCTAGAGGGTTTGGTCTTGGAATATTGAAAAAGTATGCGATACGTGTAGCTGGCGAATAAAATAGCAAGCTACCCGAACAAGATGAGAACTTCCGCATTTTCAGTGGTAAAACTAAAACCATGATCCTCAAATGGTTTATTAAAACGGACAATGTTACAAAATCTTCGATCATCATTTCGTTTTTAAATTTTATTTATTTTTCCTCTAGTTGCACTTAGATTAGATTTAGAGACGTTCTCGTTGAGAAGATCTTCATTGTTCATGTAATATAATGTATTAAAATAATAATTAAAATTTATATCATTTCATATAATAAAAATGATTTAAGTTTTTAGATAATCAATATATCTATGGTATACTATAGAATTAAAGATATGAGGGTGGGTGGGGTGTATTGTTTGTTTTTAGGTAGACAAGTTTCATGTAGACAGGAATTTCTAGTTTTAATTAATATATTAAAAAAAATAATGGTTAGGGAGTTCGTTGTAATATATTATAAAATATATTAATATATTTTATAATATTAATATTTTTAAATTTTTAAATTGTTCTACTTTTTCATCAATTTTTAGTAATATTTTTTATTTAATTTTACCTAAAATTTGGTGAGAATTTGTTGAATTTGTACATTTGGTATTCCAGGAGTTATCCCTCTAGATGCTTTATAGATCATTCTATTAATAACATATTTAAATAACAATAATAAAATTGATAATTAAAATTTAATAAATATATTTAAATAACAATAATAAAATTGATAATTAAAATTTATAGATCATATATATATATATATATATATATATATATATATATATATATATATATATATATATATTTTGAATGAATAATAAAAAACTCCAAATGCTTTTAGGTTCAAAACATCTTTTAAAGTGCAAAAACTATATTAATTCCATGGTATTTAATGGATTAACAAAATACTTTATATGATCATAATATTAATATTAATGTGTTATTGGATAAATAATAAAATACCTACATGATAATAATATTAATATACGAGAAAGTGATAAGTGATCAAAACCAATCCAATGTGGTCATTTAGGCCAACAATATTTGTTTTCACTTGGTATAGGGGTAACTTAACATGTTTGAGAACATCTTCTGGGAACTCTAATGGTTAAGAACATGTGTTTCTTTTCTAAGATCTCACAAGTTCAAATCCAAAAGGAGAGTAGGGTCTCTTGTCCCACAAACAAGGAGAACTTATACACCAATTGGTGACCTTAAAAATATACTTATACACCAATTGCGATCTTAAAATATATTATTATTATTATTATTATTATACCAACAATTTAAAGGATGATTTTACATGCTTATTCATTGTTATAGGTTATTTGAGGGGTCAGACCCACTTATATCATGGATCATTGTTGTTTTAGGATGGATGATTTATCTTGTTAATGGTGTATTGTTCATGAACTAAGGTTTCTTCATGATATTCACCTTGACTAGTAAGTGTTTTTTTTATGTGAATGTGATATTTCTTGTAAATTTTGGTGAATCTCCATTAGAGAGGTAATAGTTGTGTGTTGTCATTATCTTCCTTGAATGATATTGAACCCTAAGGAAGGATTAAGAGAGTTTATCCCCTTCCCTCGTTGTATTCACCTTGACTTTGTTGAAGAATTCAATATTTTCCTTAAGGATTAGGAGTGGCTAACCCCTTAATGTTTGTCTTGGATAGGTTTAGTTGTAGGTTATGAGTGGCTATCCCTTTAGGGTTTGAAACCTAGTTTCCATCCATTATCTATGCTAGACATATTAGAATAAGTGGTATGCCACCCATGATTTATGAGAGGTTAAACTTTAATGGCTTTTCCTTTTAGGTTTGACCTAGGTTTATGAGAAGATAACCCTAGGGTTTAAACCTTCACCTTTTCTCTTGCACTTAGCCTCCTTTTAATGTTGCCATTGACTCCATTTTCTTTATGAAGCAAAATGACACAAGTCTTCATGATTGCAAGTGATAATTAAAAATATAGAATTAGCTAAAACTCCCCTTTATCTCAAGCTACTTGACAACTAAATTACTAACCTCATTTCCATACTAACCCTAACTCAATGCTTGGAAAACTAATTATATTTATTGTTGTTGCTATAAAGGTATTCTACAACCATTAGGGCCTGACTAATTATTGATAAATTACTTAAGATAGGGGTAAAATTAGTTCATAAATATTGCTTGATGATTGGATATTGATCTACTCATTGAAGGATTAATTCCAAGATATAATTTTTATTTTTCTAGGATAATTTCTTGTTGTTGTTGTAATTTATACTTTGTTGATATACACATGTTTACTGCTGAAATTTTACAACAACAATTAGTTATAATTGATAGCTATCATATAGAGGTTATTGGTAGTTGATTTAATTTGGTAATTGACTATTATATGCATTGGAATACTTCTTGTTTCAAACATGTCAACCAATTACCTTTATAACCAATCCCACCCTTTCTATCTTACTTCAGACCTAGCCTGTCTCATTGAGTGACCAAGATAGGGTCAGAGACTTTCTTTAGTTTGATATAGATCTCACACTCTGTGAGGGGAACCCTCCCTTGTATTGGATCTTCACTAAACACTAAAATGAGAGAAGTATTTGTCTAGGTGACAATGAAAATTACTTTCAATTTTTATGCAAGATTGGCATCTTGTGAAATGCTTTGCACAAGCACAAATCCCGTGATAACATTTTGGAACTGCTCTGTGGAGAATTGAGTCATTTTTCCTATGACATTCTTTTGGTAAGATTACCCCAAAGTGTTATTCCACAAGATTACCTAGTGACTACACGAAGGGTAGAATCCCTTCATCCTACAAACACTTTGATGGGCCTTGTCTAGAGAGCTCATCTAGCTACTCCACTGATAGGAGGTCTCCATCCTATTTTGGAGGATTTGGAAACATTATAAAGTGATGGAATCATGGAACCTTGGTATTTTCATAAAACATGTCCTTCTATTGATTTTGAAAACATTCCTAGATATACCCAAATAAATTTAATGTAGTATAGTTGGAAAACTATCCAAAATTTGAGGGTTTGGTCATTACTCATGTTATAAAGTTCTTGAAATACATATGGGAAGTAAAGGAAATACATGAAGATATACTATTAAAATTATTTATATATTCCCTATCGATAGAATTATGAGACTGGGTCTAGGATTTTTGCAAACCAAAAAGTATATCTTCTCTCACATATCTCATTAACAAATTTCTTTAGCATTGGATTTCGAGGTTTCAAACATATGAGAACACTCTATAATATTTCACCGCAACCCTTAAAGAGGAAGGATTCTTCCTTGACATTATTGAGGAAGACATTAGGGAAGCGCATCATGAGCAAAACCAAGGCCATGAAGAAGACCCTATTGGGGATGCTCATCCACATAAGGATGAGATGTTGATAGTTGCTCCACCTATTGAAGAAGATGAAGAATTGTGTGAGGAATGAGAACTCGGAGAGGAGCAAGAATCACCCCATGATTCCATTGAAGAAAATGAAGACTTGATTGATGAAAGAGATCTTGAAGAACATGTTGTTGAGGAAAGTTACCAAGAACATGAGTTTCCTTATGAACATTCTAAAGAAGAACACTTTGATGAAATATACATTGTGTTGAAGACCCAATCCATGAATAAGGCCTTCATGAAGACGATACATTGGTATTTGTTCCTCCATTTAATGAAGATGAAGTCACACAATCTTTCATGTCTCCTTCACATGAAGACAAAAATGAGGTAAGTTGTGCTCCTTTACAAGTCTTTGATTCTTATGTTGCATCTTTTCATGACTTGAAAAATGAAGAATTATTGGAGGAACCCTTTGATGTAGTATATTTTTTCATCTAATGAAGATTATAATAATTGTATTGATGATTTTATATGCATTACAAGATGTAGATAGGATAAGAATTGCTTTCATTTTGATGGAGATCTCTTTGATGATGACAATAATGGCTCTAGAATCAAGGATGCAATTTTGTTGCCTCTAGAATATACATCTATGAGCATTATCGATTTGAGTTTTTAGCAATATGAAGATGTTGTTTTCACAAATCCATTTCAACCATTTAGGAGTGATCCTTTGAACCATTCTCATGATGACTTCCAACCATTTCCTAGAAGTTTTGATACATATTCTTTTGAGTACTTTGATTTATTCTATGAAGAAAATTTCAACCACCTTTGTGCTCAGATTTTAGTGAACATTCTTATGAGGGCATGATTCACCTAGGATCAAAAGAATATAATAGTGAATATTCCCAAGATTCTTTCACTAAATATATGACTGGGAATTATTTTTTTGATGGTGACTCGCCTATGGGGAAAAGTTGTTTTCAACCTATAGTTCCAAAGAAAAGGAATAATTTGAATTGTGAGCTTCCATATTGTTGATTTGCATCAAAATTGAAATTAGGTATGTGCTCAAACTAGATTTTGTGAATTGCTTTGAGTGTTGAATAGGGAAAATTTGAGGCTATGTTTATAATTAAAAAAATTGTAATGGAATTGTGGTCGGATGTAATAACTGGAATATAATTATATTAAGTAGGTATATCTATAATGATTTTGAAAAGGATGGCTATCGTTTATATTTGTTTATGAAATTAATAAAGGTTCATGGTAATCATTAAGATAAATTAAAATATTATTTGGTTAAATTTTATCTGAGGACATCGCCTCTTGAAGAGTGGAAGAATGATAATAAAAAGAACTTGATCAATTTGAAAGGACAAACTTTGAAATTTTATAATAATGATAACCTATTGTAGTGCTCATAACCATGGCCAACTTGGAAGGATGAGATGAATAGGAAGAGTATTACATATATACTTCAGGTAATTAATTGGAGGTTTCACAAATGAGTATAAGAAATTAACAAGAAGCAGTAGCCTATTCTAAAACATGATGGTAGATTTTGGATTTGTCAGGATTAAATAAATTAACACTCTTGAGGCATCCCATGAATGAATAACTCTATGGAAAATGGTTGTGGAATCATGGAAGTATTAGCATATGTAAATATGATAAGGGTCACTATTAGGTATAAATATGGATGGTGTCTATTAGGAAGAAAATGTTATGAATTAAAGTTAAATGATTACAATAATGATCTAGGTCATTTTAAGAAATTGTAGATGTATTGCAACATTAGATTAAACAAGTAATAAACCCTATTTGGGAATAAAGTAGGTCAATTAGAAATTATGAAAATTTCGTAAGCAGAAAGGGGGAACACCCTAGCATAAAGCAAATACTCTCCTCTCCATTCAAAGATTAGTGATAACAACAATATGGAATTTTTAGGAGTAGGGTGGTTAGTTAGAGCTCATATGACTCCATTGAGGGGTATACCTAATGGACAACATTGAAGTGACAAGGGGAACTATGAAAACTAGAGAAGAGTGTTGTAAAAAGAGTGGCCAACCATAATGTGGATGGAATGCATCTTAATAAAGATAGTAATTATGATATGAATGAGGTTGGCATGCCTGTGAGTGGTTTCTATTGAGGAAATTACCAATGAGAATTTGTAAATGTTGTGTGAGCACTCTTGTTGTAGTTGGATTTCCTAGAGACCCCAATGGAGATATTCCTAGCCAGTTTTTGTTGGATCCCTAGAAGGGATGGAGACTGTTTGAGGAACTATAGTGTAGAGAAGGAAATATCATCGCTTGGGTTATCCAGACTAATGGGAAGAGATTTAGATGGTTGGAATTGTTGTAGGAGTTGCATCACTATGATTTATTGAGTTTGGATCTCTTACAATGGATTGTAGACACCCATAGGAGCATGTCCATCCTTGTGGACTCATAGCCGCAACCAAGGGACACTTTCTATAGAGAGAATTGAAGAAGTAGATTCTATGGTGGGTGGAAAATTCTTCATCTATATCAAGTTGTGTAAAACATATTTAAAATATAAGTGTTTTGATTCCTTGGTCATGTATAGTTTTAATGTTATGATTGAATGTTGAATTTACTTAGTATTATATATGTATGAATGTTGTTGTGTGTTTTTAATTGCTTATGTGCATGATTAAATCAGTTCCATTCATTAGTTTAATTATCAATGATAGTTGCATGATCATGTTTGTCATGTTGTAATAAATTCTAATGAAAATATATGTAAACTTGAGCATACTAATAGGGTGACGATACATACCTCATAAATTGTCAACTTTCTTGTGGAAACTTGAGGAAATTATTATTGGAAAAAAATCAGTATCTTGATAAGAACATGCACTCGTAGCACTAATGATCCTTTGCACAACTAGCTTGGAGTGACAAACTTAACCAAGTAGATCCATGCATTAGATGGATTTTTTGACGATAATTATTGCATTAGATTTGTTAGTTGGTATTCCTTGTATATATAATCATGCAATCTAGTGACTTCATTTTGTTGATAAATCATGATAAGAATCTCCATGATTTTTTATTAGTTTGTATGGATCATGTGTTAAGATAATTATTATTTTCATGATGTTATGCTATCATAAGACACCTATCGTATTTACATATGATGTTATTAGGTTCCATTGATTATGTTGATGTAATGAGTATCTTTGATAAAGATATATTGAGTTTATAATGTTATGATAGTATCTCATGAGGTGATGGCATGTGGTACTTACATGTAGTTTTTATGATGACATATGTGATAATTTGGTGATTATAATGATGTTGTTGTCAATTTTCAAATTCAACTCTATGTGACTAATTCCATTTCTAAAAATTGTTTCCTAGTGATATAACTATCACTGAAAACTTTACATTGAAATTATTGACTAAAAACATATGCAGTGGAAACAATAAGATCATATATGAATCATCAATACAAAAGACACAATAATTTTTTTATGTAACTTTATCCAATCCATCAAATTTGAGGACAAAACTAGTCCTCTCAATGTCACCAAGACTAAGGAAAAAACTAGCCATCTTAGCCAATACAATGTCACCAAATATGAGGACAACCCTGTCCTCCAATAAGCATACAAATCAAAAGACCAAACCTCAAAACTAATATGGAAATATCCTCTTCCAAAGAATATATTTTGATCACATGTATAGCCTACTGATGTCACTTGTCAGCCTATATGGATATGTACCTGCCCAGAAAACTAGATACGTTATTCACCTTATTGGAAACTCGTGGACATACATTGTTTTCTCCACTTAAAATCGTGTATACCATATACGTGATTTGTCCTTCTACAATCCATGTATATACACTATTTGTCTTCCTGGAAACCACGTATGGTACGAAAAAACTCGCTCACATGTGAAACCTTCTTTGCTCCTCTCCTTAGGGATAGATTCGCCACCTTGCAGACTTTCCCTTTTTTAAGATCATCAATACTTTTAGGCACAAGTGTAGACTCACTTATTCCAACTCCATTATTCACAATGATCACAATTTTTCACAATGACATCCCTCCTTTATATAGGAGTCCAATGATTGAGTTTAGGATCCCTTCCTAAACTCAAAAATTAATTAGAATATTTTAATCCTCTTTGTGGGTGTGGCACCCCTACACAAACCCACAAATACCATAAACTTTCCCATGAGGCCCTAGCCTCATTTCTAGGCCGATTTCACTACACGAAAGTCAAAACTGGTGCCAAAAAAAATTCCCACGTGCCTAGAACCTTGGCCTCCAGTGGAAATACCTCTTGAAGATAAAAAATAAACACTCCCTCTTAGCGAGGGAGGTATCCAATCCTCCAACATCTAGATGCACTATTGTCACACATAGTAGATATATCTCTCTATCTACGACCTCATATGTACTCCAATAGTTCAAATTGGCTACTCCCTCAAATGGGTCATTGAACTCTGACATGAGCATAAGTATTGTTTTCAAGTTTGTCTAACTAAATGCATACAAAGTCACTAGAACACATCCTTCTATCCAGGTAGTATTGTTGGCCACATCCTCTATTACTAAGGAAAAATCTGTCTAACTGGTCGCATCCTTAGTCACCGAGGAAAAATATTTTTGACTAGTCGCATCCTCGATCATTGAAGAAAATATTGTTGTGTAATATACCTCACTGGATTATCCCTTTGTGATAGAAGAAACTCCTACTCCCTATTCCTCCTGACCAATTTCCTCCTCTATCACTATAGAAAATCCTGTTGAGACAAGTGTATCCTCCATGGAGGTATCACATACCCTAGAATTTTCCTGCCTATGAAGTTATTGTCTAGCATCCTCAACCCATGACACCTATATATCAGTCCTATAATATGTCTCTCTCCCAAATGAACCTGAGGGGGGACCCCTTCTGGATGACCATATCTCCCTCGGAGCCAACTGACTCTCCTTGATATTAGTCTCACTCTCAGACCGCATGCTACTCATGAAAACTGACTCCCTATGAGTCTATACAACCCCTAGGGCCATCTTCTCCCTATCCACTATCCTCTACATAGTCTTGAGAGGTTGATCCTCCCTCTTGGATACTGAGGGTTTACTCACTCTAAACTATAGCTTCCTCTAAGTTGGTACTACTGGTGGGGCCACCTACCTCACCACTCATGGAACCACCAACTCCTCCTCATCTGTCTCTCTGCTCCTATTGGCTATATCACTCATAGGTTGGCCCCTCAACCTATATAGGTTTCCCTCCCTAAATTCAAGAACCATTACTGATATGAAGCTAGACAATCTAGGCACAAGCAGTACCTGTCCATATTGACACAATACATGATAGCCCTTCCTCTCAATCTCTGAGACTGAGAAGACACTCCTCCTAAGTTTTGGCACCCACAATACGTTTAACACCCTTAGTATATCTCATGACTCCAATCAAAACAGTACAGTATCGAATCCTCATACTAAATGTTTGGCTCCCATACGAAGCTCCACACTTAAGTCTAAGCCAGTCTATGTGAAAGTGTCAAAAAACTCTCTAGCACATGTCATATCATAAGATTGTTCGCTATCCACCAACCATCTCTCCTTGCTAGAGACAATACCTCAAAGGGTGGAGTCTACCAATATTTCCCTCTTGTACCTATCCACAACTTCATCAACATTTACTATTGATGCATGCTTCCTTCTTCCTCTTCCCCTCTGGTGTGGACATTGTGAATCACAATTCCCAAAATCATGACATTGAAAACATTTTATCTTACTAATATCCTTACTTTGTCTCGACTTTCGAGATGTCTCCCTCTCATGAGAATCCCTTCTCCTTGACAAACCTCTTCTATCTAGATAACCCCTTCTTCCCTTCCTAATGTGGGCTGCAAGGGCCTAGTTCTCATCATTGTTATTCTTTACCAAACCATCCATATCATCTATGGATATTAACTGGTTCTCCTCCTGGACACAATATGTCTGTAGTCTGTCAAAGTCTGGAAACTTGTCTCATGCATAGATCCCCTGCACAAATGGTTCTCATGACCTAGAAAGACCTATCAATGCTACATTCACCAACTCAACATCATGTATTGTCTCACCAATAGCTATTATCTAATATTGGATGTGAGTAATAGTCATAATATAACTGACAATTGTGTCTTCATTGGTCATCCTGACAATTTGAAGTCAATTATTTAAGTGTAGCATCCTGCAAGTATTCTTGTTTTGGTAAAGACCCACCAAAGCATGATACCTATCCATGGTAGTTTGTTTCTTGAAAATGTGAGGAATCAAGTGGTCCTTCATGGACTCTAGAAATACCCACATGGTCTTCACTTCCCTCTTCTTGTGGAATGACAAATCTACTAGATCGGTCAAGTTAGGAACCACATCCTCAACATCCTCCTTGAGGTCATTATCTTCCAACAAGAGGAGAACCCTTTCCTTCCAAGCCTGGAAGTTGGTTTCCCCTTCCAAACTATCCTCAAGTTTCAATGTATTCACCATCTTCACTTTCCCGAAATAAGAACAAGAAGAAGAAAAATTACAACACTCTTCTAGTTTTGTATCCAACAAAGTGTCTCAAGATGATCCAACTCTCTTCAAATCCCAAGATCTGATCTCATGTCAATTTTCACATGAAACTCTATGTGACTAATTTAAGATTTGAAAATTTCTTCCTAGTGATCTAACTATCACTAAAGAACTTTACACTGAAATTATTGACTAAAAACATATGCAACGGAAACAATAAGATCATAGATGAATCATCAATACAAGAGACACAATAATTATTTTATGTAACTTTATCCAATCCTTCAAATATGAGGACAAAACTAGTCCTCTATATGTCACAAGGACTGAGGAAAAAAATAGTCCTCTCATCCAATAAAATGTCACCAAATATGAGGACAACCTTGTCCTCCAATAACCATACAAATCAAAATACCAAACCTCAACAATAATCTGAAAATATCCTCTACCTAAGAATCTGTTAAATATCACCTATACATCCTAGCTATGTCACCTATCATCATGTACAGATCTATACCTTTCCAAAGAACCAGATACACGATTCACCTTGTTGGAAACCTGTGGACATACAATGTTTTCTCCACTGCAAATCATGTATACCTTGTACGTGATTTTTCGTTCTGCAATCCGGGTATATATGTGCTTTTTATTCATGCAAATTATGTATGGTATGAAAAAATTTATCACATGTGTGACCTTCTTCACTCCTCTCCTTGGGGCCAGATTTTCCAACTTGCATACTTTGTTGGATAGATGGTTGTCATTGATTTCAAATTTTGTCAATCCTAGAAGAATCCCCGAAGCAAGGATGGAAGCATTTAGAAGTGATGGGTGTATTTGGTAAAGTATCCAAAGTGGTCCCCTTATGGAATAGCTTTAAGCATGACCCTCACGAGAAGATGCTTTGAACAAGTCTACAAGAAGCCTTGGAATGATGGTGATGGGTACTCTATATGTACTAATTCCCTTAATTACATTGTCAACAGAGGGTGAGTAAACTTAGAGTTTTGGCAATGTATGAGCCAAGGAATAAAATCTAATGGAAGGATCGTCTAGCTAAGGAGATGGTCTACCCTAGTGGCGTAGACCTATCAACCCTCAGGCCAAGATCTGCTCACAGGATCGTTCTTTATCTCCCCTGAGCCGGATCGGCTCTTTCGATTCCTCTCTAGAATCTTAATTCGATAGATCCACAGGTCTTTTTCGCAGCTCGCAATCTCGCGAGTTCGCAAGTCGTGACTCTTGACTCTTCCTCTCCAATCTCGCGATACCCGATATCGCGAAATGGGTATATCTCTTCTTTTGTTAGCGCCCTCTGCACATGACCATTGGTTGGGCTTCACGCAAGCTCCTCTTGCCACTCGACACTTCGTGACTTCGCTTCCCAAAGTGCTACCTCCATTTTATCCCGACACCCAAAGTGTCGAGATCCCAAACCCCGCGCTATTCCTTATCGTTGCTTGCAACTTCGGGACCTTCGGGACAATAATATCGACCTCCTATCCACCGATGTGCCAAAATGCCGAAATTCCGAAACATCGTCAATGCAGGTCCCACAATGGAACTTCTCGTCTTTTCAGAGTTTCGGACTTCATGACTTCGCAAATCCTGATGCTATGCTCTCGGCTCTCCGACTCACGAAACCCTGAAATGGTCAACAAAGGTTTGACCTCCGTGTCGACAAGTATGCCACCTGTCCACCCTGTGTTGTCAGGTTCTTTTGCACCTTCAAACCTCTGAATGCGCGATAAGCACGGTGAGACTCTGATCCAATGATCCTCACTTGACCTAGATCCTACGGCTGTCCTCTCTCCTCGCGATTTTGCCACTCGCAAAGTCGAAAGACTTCTCTCTCTGACCTCCGATGTTTGAATCCTCGATAGAGAGGATCTCGTGACACATGTCCTTCCAATCGGACGGCTCATATTCCTTCGCTATTTCGAGACTTCGCACCTCACAACCTCGCAAATCTTGATGCAAAGGTTTTGACCCTTCAACTCACGAAACCCCGAAATGAGATTTACGTGGGTGATCCAACGACCCTTGATGGTTCAACTCCTACGGCCCGATTTCTCCCGAGTCTTACACTTGAAGAATGCTCATCATAACCTTCTCACTCCTCTACAAGATCTAATGGTTCTTGGAACCTCGTGAATTCTCCATGGGGAATTTCGACCGTTCAATTCCTCCTTAACACTCCTTTGAAATGAGCAAGTATGCCTTCATGAAACCGGTCCACCAGAAAACCAGCGTCACTGTGCCCTCTTCCGATACTTCAAGGCCCTGGCCTCTAGAGCTTTTCTTCGACAGCTTTGAAGATCCTATCCCTTCTGGGCTTGATTGAAAAATCTTCAAGTCCTTTGGGGAAAATTCCTGCGTGCACTCCTCGCGACACTTCTTCAAATACACTCTAAGTATTTGAACCTCTTCGACTCTACGCACTCCCTATGACGGCAGTCTTTCAACAGTTTCACTTAGGTTGCAAACTCTGAGACTCTTCTCAGTCAGGGCACACTTTGCATGGCTCCTGTGCTTGTCTTGCACTTCTGCGAGAATGAGAACAATGTTATCTCTCGTGATCTTGCAAAGACGAACTCTAACTACTGTCAACGCACACCTTGCAGACAATTTCACTTCACTCCTTGCAGGAAAACTCCTGCTCAGACAGAGAAACAATTGAAACTCATCCTTTACTCTCCCTCTCTTCAGATTTCAAACATTCAACATGAAATCATACATTCACGCATCAAATAAAATGCATAATAGAGAGTAACAAGCATATCTCAATCAGCATGTACAAACACAGAAAGCAATTGAACACCATGAGTCTGAACTAAAGATCTTTGTATTAATCCAGAACTTGTGTACATGGGTTTTTTTACACAGCTCTCTGCTTCTTCCTCTCTATGATCGCTTGATTTATTATGCTGCTAATGTTACAATGATACAGGTGAGGGTGTCTATATCCATTTTCCCTCCACTCCTAAAACTGTCTAATCTAAGAATTCAAAGCTACCTACTTACATTTACTAGCATAAATGCCTCTTAGTCCTTCAGACGAGAGCTGCATGCTCAAGGTGTGATTACAATCAAGAAGTATGCCCTCTCTTAATTTTTTCATTCACATTTGGCGTATCAAACTTCAAAACTTTCAAACAATTCATCATGTGCCAAAATGCGTTGGCGCTTTCCCCATGCTCGCTTGTTGTTGGGGATACTCCTGCATCATACTCCCTCACTTGAAAATTTTCATTGGCTCTTATCCATGAGCTCTCACACGGTCTGTCCATGTTTCTGGATCTCTGCTTCATTTTCCCAACTGGCATCTTCAACTGGATGTCCCTTCCACTTGACCAAGTATTCAAAATATTCCCTTCTTCTTGTCCTTTTGCTAACTCTTTTGTCCAGTATGCTTTCCATCTATGGCTTCTCTACAACTGGCATCTATTTATTCCACCGAACCTCTGGTTTTTCATCACTTGTTCCCGCTTCCTCAGCTTTGTATGGGTACAAATCTGAGACATTGAATATCGAAGAAATTCTGATCCCATTGGGTAATTCAATCTCATAAGCATTTGCCCCAAATTTCTTCAAGACCTTACATGGTCCAATCTTCTTCATATTCAATTTGTTATATGTCCCCTTTGGGAACCTTTCCTTTCTCATATGTGCCAGAATCAAATCACCAACCTCAAATTGAAGTTGTCTCCTGTGTTGATCTAATCTTCACTTATACTCTTGGCTCGAGTTCTTCAATCGCTCCTTCACCTGGCTGTGAATTTCTTTCATCGCTTCTACGAAATCTTCTGCACTAGCACTTCTTATCTCATCATGTTCTGAATCCCTCAATTCCAAAACGCCTCTTGGTTGTATCCCATAAAAAATTTGGAATGGACTCTGCCCTGTGCTTCTGTTTAGTGAGTCATTATAAGCAAATTCCGCCTGTGGCAGAATATTGTCCCACTGACTGTAATGTTCAGTCACCAAACTCCTCAGTAGGTCTCCCAAACTTCTGTTCACAACTTCTGTCTGTCCATCCATATGAGGATGATAAGCTGAACTGAACAACAATTTTGTTCCTAGCTTTTTCCATAAGGTTCTCCAGAAGTGTCCCACGAACTTGGTGTATCGATCTGAAACTATGCTCCTTAGTAAGTTGTGAAGTCGAATGACTTCTTTGAAAAACAGATTTGCAATGTGAGTTGCGTCACTGGTTTTCTGACACGGTATGAAATGTGCCATCTTAGAAAATCTGTCTACCACTACAAAGATTGAGTCAAACCCTCTTTGTATTCTTGGCAGCCCCAATATGAAGTCCATGTTGACTGTATCCCACGGCCTGCCAGGTATGGGTAATGGTTGATAAAAGCCTGCATTTTGCCTCTTCCCTTTTGAATCCTAACAAATTCTGCATTTGTCCACGAATCTTTTGACGTCTGCTCTCATTCTTGGCCAAAAATATGACTCGTTTAACTTTGAGAACATATTTTCATGACCGAAATGCCCGGCCAATCCTCCACTGTGTTTCTCCTTCAACAGATTCTCCCTCATGGAGCATTTTGGAATACAAAGTTGATTACCCTTAAACAATAATCCTTCGTGGATCATGTATTCTGTCCATTGACTTTTGTCCTTGAGAATTGGATTCTCAGCTGCTTCATATGCCTCCTTAAAATATGGATCATCTCTGTACATGTCCCTGAGATCATCAAAACCCAGTGTTTTGACTCTGAACTCCTGCAACAACAAACATTTCTTTCTCAAAGCATCAACAACTTTGTTAGCAGTTCCATAAATATGCTTGATTACAAAAGTAAAGTTATGCATGTATTCAACGCATTTAACATGTCTTTGATTTAACTTCTCCTATTGAGTCACAAATTGCAAAGCATGATTGCCATTGTATAAGACAAACTCCTTCGGGATTAAGTAATGCCTCCATTTCTTCAATGCCTGAATAATAGCATAGAACTCCTTGTCATACGTGGAGTATTTCACTTTCGCTTCATTCAGCTTCTTGCTGAAGTATGCTATCAGCATGTCTTCTTGGCTCAAGACTACCCCTATTGCAAATCCACTTGCATCACATTTCACTTGAAATGTCTTTTTGAAATCAGGCAACACCAAAATTGGTTGTTCCGTGATTTTCCTTTTCAACAAATTGAAGATTTTCTCCACCTCTTCTATCCAGTGAAAAGACTTGTGTCTCTTATTCACTGTGTCCATCATTGGTGCACTAATTCCACTGAAATTCCTGATGAATTTCCTGTAGAAACTAGCCAATCCATGAAAACTTCTCACCTCAAATATACTCTTCGGTGATGGCCAATTCTTAATTACCTCCACCTTATCTGGATCCATCCTCAACTTATCTGCAGAAATAACAAAACCCAAATAAATGAGCTCTGTCTTCATGAATGAGGATTTCTTCATATTTATTAGCAGCTTCTCTTACTGTAGCCTCTTCATTATTGTAGAAAAATGTTTCAGATGCTCTGCCTTTGTTTTACTGAAAATCAGTATGTCATCCAGATACACAATGACAAATTTTTCGATGAAATCCTTTAGGACTTCGTTCATCAACCTCATGAAAGTACTTGGTGCGTTCGTTAAGCCAAACATCATAACAAGCCATTCATACAACCCTTCGTTAGTCTTGAAGGCTGTCTTCCATTCATCACCTTCTCTCATACGAATCTGGTGATATCCACTTTTCAAGTCAATTTTTGAAAAAAAACTGGCTCCACTCAAGCAATCCATCAAATCATCCATCCTTATCAATGGAAATATGTACCTGATGGTTATCTTGTTGATTGCCCTTGAGTCAGTACACATCCTCCAGCCTCCATCTTTCTTCGGACTGAGTACTGTTGGAACAGCACACGGACTCAAGCTTTCTCTACCCAACCCTTTGTCCATTAAGTCCTGGACCTGTCTTTTGAATTCTTCATTCTCCTATGGCGTCAATATGTATGCTGCCTTGTTTGGTAAACTAGCTCTAGGTATGAGATCAATATGATGACTCACACTTCTGATCGGTGGCAATGAACGAGGTAGTTCGTCCACTACTATGTCAGCAAATTCTTCCAACAGTTTCTGAACCTCTTCCGGTAAATCATCTACCCTTGTACTGGTTAAAACAATTTTAGGCTTCCTGACCACAATGAATTGCGGTTCCTCCTTCTTCTTAACCTCTGTAAGAAGTTCCTCCGAACTCATGAGAAG